>VDFB02150172.1:127901-177374 GCA_007258455.2 Sequoia sempervirens | reverse complement strand
TAGGAATTATGAAATTGTGTTTGGTTGACTTGAGAGATTATGAAGACTTGGAATGGTATAAGTATAAGATGTTTTTGTTCAATGCAAGAAAGTGTGATGAATGCGAATTTGTATATACAAACATTGGGAAGTGTGTGAAATTGTATGACCAAAGGTAATAGAAAGTGAGCTTCTATTTGGTGTTGTTGGTGACTGTTCTTTCAGTAGTGGATTCCCTTTCATCATTCTTCTCTTGGCAGTGAGCAATTTTTCTATAGGCAGTGAGCCTTTCTATTTTTGCAATGAGCCTTTTTGTATCTTTGGCTATAATAGCTGGGAAGTGAGCCCAACCAAAATTGAGCCACCCTGCAGTGAGCAACTTGGAAATGATCCCTTGTAAAAATCACCTTAACTGGTGCTTTATAATTGAGAATTATTATTCTTTTTGGTTTTTCCCTTCTTGATTTTCATGTAAATTTTAGTGTTCTTTGTGCATGGTGTTGTTTTGTGCTTTCATGCTCATTAATATCTGTTTGATTTAAGTTTGCTCTGGATTAATTAAATTGAAGAAAATTGTTTGATGATAACTGATTCACCCCCTCTCAGTTATCTAGACTATTTAACAATTGGTATCAAATCTTTGGTTCCTCGAAGAAGAGGTTAATCACTTGGGGTAGATCCGATGGTGCATAAATTGATAATCCCTGTGTTTGATGGATCTGACTATAGTTTCTAGAAAGTGAAAATGAGAGGTTACCTGATCCCTCTTGGTGACGAGACTTGGAAAGAGGTCGAGACAAAATATGTTGAGTTGGCAAGTGGTCCTTATGTAGATGAGTTTTTTGCATATGAAGAGAATGAAAAATCAAGGTATGTAATCTATGGTGCTTTATCTAAGATTGGTCTAAGAAAAGTTATTTCATTGGGCACTGCTTATGAAATTTAGGAAAAGTTGAAAGAAATCTATGAAGGAAATGATAGAGTCAAATTAACAAAGAAGTTGAAAACTAAGTGCAAATATGAGAATTTGAGGATGGAAGAAGGTGAGGATATAGAAAGTTACTTTCAGAGGGTTGAGAGTGCAGTAAATGAAGTCAAAAATTAAGGAGGAACTTTGACAGATGAAGATATAATGGAGAAGATTCTGATGACCCTATTAGAGAGCTACTGTGATAAGATCTCATTTATTGGGGAAGTTTTGATCCATAAAAATTCACTAGAGAGCAACTATTTGGCACCTTGACCACATTTGAAATGAGGAAATTTGGAAATGAAAAGGAGAAATATGAAACAACCTTTAAAGCCACAAAGTTAGAAGATGATCCAGATAGTGAAAGTTCAGAGGAGTTGGAAGTAAATTTCATAAGGAAACTGAAGAAAGGTATCAACAAGTAAAAAGGTATGTTACCTCTTAAATTCTTCAGATGTGGAATGATTGGTCATTTAGCAACTAAGTGTCCAAAGAAAGGAACAAGAATTTTTTTAAAAAAGATCAATAAAAAGGCCTATTATTTCAATGAGAATGTTCTAATTTCATATGATGAATCAAATCTTGAAGATTGTTTATTTTTGGTGGAAAAGAATGAACCTAGATTTGATATCTCTAATATTTTTCATGAAGCTGCATTGATTGTTAAAAGAAATAGAGATGAATAGTTGATTGATAGTGGATGTTCAAATCATATGACCGATGAAAAAAGTAAGTTTGTGAAGCTTGAGAAATATGATGGAGGTTTTTCTAGATTTGGCAATGATAAAACAACAAAGATTCTTGGAATTGGTTCTAATACCTTTGATGGAAAACATAACACTAACAATGTTCACTCTGTGAAGGGATTATATTATAATCTTCTAACTATTGGACAAATGTGCAAAAATGGCTCTAATGTGGTGTTTTAGGATGATGGCTATTACATCTGCAAGAGATCCATAATTGTTATTGTAGCTAGAAATAGAACAAGTGGGAATATATATCAGTTGGAAGGAGCTATAAAAAGATGCTTAGTATCTCAGTCCAGTGATAGTTGGCTTTGGCACCGAAGGATGTGTCACATCAACTTCAACAATTTGGTAAGGATAAGTTGATCAAGAGTAGTTAGATATTTTCCAAGACTGGCCAAACTAGACAATACTATCTGCAAAGTATGTCAAGAAGGAGAGAAAACCAGAGAAACATTTTAAACAAAAGAAGAATCATCTACCAAATTGTTGGACCTTGTACACACTAACCCGTGTGGTCTAACTAGAACAAGAATCTTACATGGTGAGAAGTGTTTCATGATTTTAATACATGATTATTCAAGATTTACTTGGGTTGCATTTTTGAGAGAAAAATCAGAGGCGTTGGAAAAGTTCAAGTTTTTCAAGGCAAGAGTTGAGAATGAAGTTGATAGAAAAATAAAGTTTTTAAGATCTAATAGAGGAGGAGAGTTTACTTATGATGAATTCAACAAATACTATGAAAAGCATGGCATTAAAAGACAACCATCTACCCATAGAGCACATTATTAGAATGGTGTAGTGGAAAGAATGAGCTAGACAACTCAAGAAACAACTAGAAAAAAGATCATGGAAGCAAGTTTACCACAAGTCTATTAGAGAGAAGTGATACACACAATAGTACACACTCTTCACAGAGTACTATTCTGGAGGACGTATGGAAAGAAATCATATGAGGTATGGCATGGAAGAGCTCCCATAGTAAAATAATTTAAAAAATTTGGAAGAAAATGCTACATTAAAAGAGATGAGGAAAATCTTGGAAAGTTCGACAGTAGAGCCGATGAAGGCATATTCTTGGGTTACTCTACAAGACGTAAAGTGTACCAGTGTTACAAAAAGAGATTGAACAAGATGGTTGAAAATGAGAATGTGAAAGTAGATCAATATGTTCAAAGAATTCTTGACAGACATATTGAATATGAATCAGATAACTCAAATGATAAAGGAGAGAAGGATAAGAAAGAAGAAGAGACAAAAGAGGATCTAACAACTACAACTAAGACTCCAAGGTATGTATAGAAAAACCACTCAAAGAAGTAAATCATTGGAGATAAGAATAAGGGAATTATCACAAGAAGAAAAGTAGCTCAAGAGCAAGTATCACTATTCCTACTCTTAGAAACCAAGCCAAAAATTGTGGAAGAAAAATGAAATGATAAGAGTTGGGTGAAGGAAATGAAAGAAGAACTTGTGCCTAGAATGATAGAAAAAAATGTAATTGGAACTAACTGGGTGTTGTGGAACAAGTTGGATGCAAATGGAAAGGTAATGAGAAACAAGGAAAGATTGGTTTGCAAAGGTTATACTAAGATTGAAGGTATTGATTTTGAAGAAACATATGCCCATGTTGTTGGAAATTCAAGGGAATACAACTAAGAGGAAGGGAGTGAATTAGTTATCAAAAAATCTCAAACTTATTCAAATTATTAACCTTAGTTGCAGTTATGATCATTAATCATGAAAGCATAAATGAACAACACATCATAAGCACACATAACACTAATATTTTTTATGTGGAAACCTTGTTAGGGGAAAAACCATGATGGAGGTCAATCCACAAGATTATACCCTGTTAAAAGTATAAGGAAATATAAATGGGGAATGCACATGTATTCAGGCACACTGCCTAGAGCTCAATGCTCAAATACAACAAGGTTCACTACCCAAGGAAGACACATTGTCTTACAGAAAGATTCAGATTAAAACCATCTGGATTTGAACTGAGAAAATAGCATCTGCTAATGCCTGGTTATAGTTTTGGTCAAGCACATGAACACTTTTTGACTCTTCTTCACTCTCAACTTTTCCTTCAAATGATATAAACTTTATTCGCACATAAGACTCATACACTTCACATTCGTACCCACACTCATGCCTTTAAATGATAAAAAAATCACTCTTATATATCCACAACAAGAAATTACATTGCTATAAGTCAGCCACAAAAAGATAATAAAATAATTACAAACTATCAGCCCCAAATAAATAAAGATTATTCATGTGAATCAATTAGATTGAAGAAAATGGTTGAAAGTGCAAATTTAAGGTTGAAATCTGAGCTTTAGGAAGATGAGCATTGTTAAGGTTGATAGAATTGTTGGTTGAATCAATCAAGAATGGCTACTTTCTTAAGGGAGAAATCTGAAGCTCTGATACCAATTGTTGGAAACTTTCCCTTATACTTACCTTGTCCTTTGGCTTCTCTTTTCACAATCAATGCTTCAAGTTCTTCAAGCTCTCTTTCTTCTTCATCCAGTTGTTTCATTTCATCCTCATACTTGAATGTCTTTCTTGATGAACTTTCACCTAGATCATATCTTTATCTATCTCTTCCAGAAGTAGTAGCCTTAAATAAAAATTCAACCTTAGGAAGGGTATCACAAAATTCACTCAACTCAAAAGCAGTAAGCTTACCAATCAACATATCTCTAGTAACATTTGTCACAGTTCAGAGTTCTTCAATAGCACTAGCCTTGACTTTGCAAGAATTGGGAAAAGATCTAAGCACTTTAGCAACAATCTCTAGTTCATCTATTTTTCCATGAACACATCTAATACCACACACAAGTTCATTTACTCTTTGCATGAAAGTAGGAATATTTTCATCATCACCCATTTTCAACTTTCATATTTTCCTTTCAAACTTTGTACCTTAGCAATCCTCACATTTGCATCATCTTCATACAAGGTCTCCATCTTCTTCCAAATCTCATAAGCAGTCTTTAGATCCATCACATTTTTCATTTCAATATCAGTCAAAGCACTCAACAATGCCTCCTTAGCCTTGATATTATATTCAAAATCCCTAATCTTAATAGAAGTAGCAGGACCATTATGTGGAATAACATATTTAGTTTTTGTAATGCTCTAGTAGGGTTTACCAATGCACCTCATATGGCACTCTATTCAAGCTTTCCACAAAGAATAATTTGTTCCATCAAATCAAGGACTGTACTTCTTATAAGTCACCATCCCATATTATATTCAACATCCCTAATCTTAACAGAAGTAGTAGGACCATTATGTGGAATAACATATTTAGTTTTTGTAATGCTCTAGTAGGGTTTACCAATGCACCTCATATGGCACTCTATTCGAGCTTTCCGCAAAGAATAATTTGTTCCATCAAATCAAGGACTGTACTTCTTATAAGTCACCATCCCATATCACCTCAAGTTGTTAAACTTCTTCCAAGGAACCACAAGCTTTGATACCAACTGTTGGAAACTCAAGGGTAGACAACTAAGAGGGGGGGTGAATTAGTTATCACTGAATCTCACACTTATTCAATTTATTAACCTTAATTTTAGATTTGATCATTAATCATGAAAGAATAAATGAAAAACACATCAGAATCACACATAACACCAATATTTTTTATGTGGAAACCCTATTAGAGGAAAACCCACGACAGAGTTTAATCCACAAGATTATACCCTATTAAAAGTATAAGGAAATATAAATGGGGAATTCACATGCATTCAGGCACATTGCCTAGAGCTCACTGCTCAAATACAACAAGGCTCACTACCCAAGGAAGACACACTGTCTTACAAAAGATTCGGATTAAAACCATCCAGATTTGCATTGAGAAAATAACATCTTCTAATGCCTTGTTACAGTTCCAGTTAGGCACATGAAAAATTCTTCACTCTTCTTCACTCTTTTCTCTACCATCAAATTATCTGAACTTTTTTAACACATGGGACTCATACACTTTTCATTCGCACCCAAACTCATTCCTTCAAATGATAAAAAAATCACTCTTATATATCTCCAACAATAAATTACATTGCTATAAGTCGACCACAAAAAGATAATAAAATAATTACAAACAGTCAGCCCAAAACAAATAAATATTATTCATGCAAATCAACCAAGGTCAGCCATAACATAGTGAAGACCGAAAACAACATCTCCAACAAAAAAAAATCAATTAATTTCTCCTCAAAGATCCACAACACGCTTCAACACCTTGTCATCCAAGAACATGAAAAACATGAACATGCAAGAGAAAATCTTATATCACGAGCAAAAAAATCAATGTGGACATGCCAAAAAGATAGAGAACAAACTAGTAACATCCACAAGCATCATGAAACACTAGAGAAGAATCCACATCAATTGAACTTATTGAAATCATAGAATATTCAATCAAGAACACTAACTAAAGTGACAGAAAAACTACCAAAATTAAATCTCCATAACTCGATCATATCTTCATGTGGATCTTTAAAATTCATCATGGATAAACTAGACATACTTGAAACAAGAAACCCTTTAGTCCACAACCTTAGAACAACAATGTATTGAACACACCGATAGAAAGAACTTCACTTCACCACTGAAAACCTATAGCACTTCTTATTAAAATTTTCTCAATATCCTCGACATATACAACTTCTAATGCAACAATGCTAATAGTGTTGACATCAATGACAACCACATATCAGCAACACAACCACAACATCCAAAAAACTCCCCCTTTGGCATTGATGGCAACACATGATGTGAAAAATACCATCAACACAACTATGGTTACTCTTCCTCTAAGTTCTAACTTTTCTTTCCTCAACTCTTCTCCCCACAAGGCTCTTCTCCCCAGATAATCAATAGTTTTTTTTCACATTAATCTTCTCCCCCTTTGACATTAATGACAAAGATCTCTTCAATACAAGCTCTAAACCACATATCTGAGCTTCTGAACATCTGAACATCTGACTACTCCCCCTAAGTAGTAGCCACCACAACATCAATTTGGATCAACATATGATCATGAAATGCATGGATTGATGCAAAGAAATGCATCCTTAGTTTTGATTAGGAGGGTTAATCACCCCTAAATTCCCTCTAATATACTCAAAAGTATCCTTAGGTAACTACTTTGTAAAAATATATGCAATCTACTCCTTAGTAGGTACATACTTCAATCTGACTTCCTTTTCACTTACCTTCTCTCTCAAAAAGTGAAATTTTATTGATATATGCTTGGTCTTTGAAGGTAGCACCAGATTCTTAGAAATGTTAATAGCACTTGAGTTATCACAAAATATAATAATAGGCTCATCATACACAACTCTAATATCCTTCAACATATATTTCATTCATAGTACTTGAGTACAATTATTAGCAACAACAATGTATTTTTCCTCTATAGTAGATAAAGAAATAGCATTCTGCTTCTTACTTAACCATGAAATCAACTTCTTTCCCAAGAAAAATGTTCCACCACTAGTAATTTTGTTGTCATTCGCATCTCCTGCCCAATTAGTATCAATGAAGGCACTCAAAGTAATATCATCATCTTTAGCATACCGTAGACCAAAATCAACTATCCCTTTCAAGTATTTGAAAAATTCTCTTCACAACAATCACATGAGATTCTTTAGGATCAGCTTGAAATCTAGCAACAATACATATGACATTCATGATATCAGACCTAGTTTGAGTCAAATAAATCAATCCACCAATCATTGATCTATATCTTGTCTAAATTTCCTTTGGAGAAACATCATCAGTTCTCAACTTGCATCCAGTCACCATGGGTGTACCAATAGGCTTTGAATCTTCCATACCAAATTTCTTCAACAATTCCTTCACATGCTTGGACTGAGATATAAAAATCCCTTTATCTAACTAAGTAATTTGCAATCCCAAGAAAAATTTCATCTCTCCAATCATTGAAATTTCAAATTCATTCTACATCTTATTAGCAAACTTCATGCACAAGGGTATGTGTAGGATCATAATGGTTCAAAAATTGGCAATATGATGGGTATTTGTAGGGTATGTGGGTGACGAATTTTTTTTTACCCAAAATTGATGAAATGAAAAGGGTTTTTAAAGGATATTCTCAAATTTCCACCAATATAAATTATGCTTTACTTGAATTTAATAAATAATTATTATTTATTTTCTATTTGAATTACAACTAAAGTCCTGATTGATAGGCTGATTGAAAAACATCTATAGCTTTCAAATAGTATCACATTTTTTGAATCCAAAACATGCATCACATTCTATGCTTTGCATAATATAGCATTAAAAAAAGAAAAATTGCATTTCATGAATTTTCGACTAAGTTAAGGTGGTCAGACATACGATTTTTTATATTTTTTAAAAGTTGTAATAAAAAAATTATAATTAATTATTTACTTAGAAAAAAATTACAAAAAAAATAAGAATCACATCTGGACATGAGTCCTCTACTTATGTCTAAAATATTATAAAAAATATTATCATTTTATTGTGGTTAGGGTGGTCAGACAAACACCTACTTCTTATTTTTTCCCTAAAATTTAAGTACTACTGTATTGAAATTTCAAATTTTCACCAAATAGATTTTTCTTTTTTTAAAATAAGCCTAGTAGTTTAGAAACTACATTCAATTTTCTACAGATTCTTTTCTTACATATTTTTCAAATAATATAAATAACTTATTCAATTTTTTATGTCAAGTTGCCTAAATCTGATTTTTCTGAATTTTTTGCCACTTAAGGGCCTATTTTTTCCTTGATGATCCTGCACATACCCACAAGCTATCATCTCCTCCAAATATGATATCATCAACAAAACCTTCCACAATCAAATCTTTATCATCATTCTTGAAATACAAATTACTATCAGCAGTAGCTTTGTTAAATCTAAGTTTCACCAAGTACTTATTCAATCTGGCATACCATTCTCTAGGGGCTTGCTTAAGACCATACAATGCTTTCTTAAATTGACACACCATATCTTACTGATTAGTCAACTGGGATCCATCAAGTTGCTCAACATATACCTCTTCTTCCAATTTTCCATTTAGAAAATTAGACTTGACATCCATTTGATAAACCTTGTAGTCTTTATAAGCAACATAAACAAGAAACAATCTCACAACTTCAATTCTAGAAATAGGGGCAAAGGTTTCTTCAAAATCAATACCTTCCATTTGAGAATATCCCTTACAAACTAGTCTTTCTTTGTTTCTAACCACTTCACCTTGTTCATTCAATTTGTTTCTAAAGACCCATTTAGTTCCAATTACATTATTATCCTTAGGTCTGGGAACAAGAGTCCATGTATCATTTTTCTCAATTTGCTACAATTCCTCTTTCATTGCTTCAACCCAATGCTCATCTTTGCATGCTTCGTTCACATTGCTAGGCTTAGTTTTTGAAATCAAACAATACTCCTCTGAATTTTTTCTCCTAGTTTGGACACCTTTGTTCTTATCACCTATGATTTGATTCTCTGAATGATTCAATCTCACATACCTTAGAGTCTTCTTAGAATGTTCTTCAACTTTAGGCTCTTTTGATCTCTCTTATGTTCTTCCTTCTTGATTTTCTTGATTCACCAGAATGATTTGAACTTGATTTATAGTCTGACCTTTCTTTCCTTTGCTTGTATTGTCATTCTAATCATCATAATCATAATTATAGGTTCTAGATAGTGCATCTATGTTTTCATCAACCTTAATATTTTCACTTTAAACCATTTTCTTCAATCTTTTTTTGTAACACTAGTAGGCCTTGCTTTTAGTAGCGTAACCCAAAAATATTCCTTCATCACTCCTAGCATCAAACTTTCCTATATCTTCATCTCTTTTGATATAACACTTGCTTCCAAATATTTTGAAATATTTAACAATAAGCTTTTGACCAGTCCATAGTTTAAAAGGAGTCTTACTAGTATCACCTTTGACATGTACCCAGTTGCGTGTGTACATAGTAGTACTCACAGCTTCTCTCCAATAGAAATGAGACACATTTCCTTCTAACATCATGGTTCTAGCCGCATCTAGAACTATTTTGTTCCTCCTTTCCACAACTCCATTATGTTGAAGGTTCTACGGTGCAGATAACTGTCTCTTTATTCCATGCTCTTCACAAAAATAAATAAACTCACTGAAAGTGAATTCACCACCTCTATATGATCTCAGACACTTAATCTTCAAATTATTTTTTGTCTCAACCATAGCTTTAAAGATATTGATCTTTTCCAAAGCTTCAGATTTCTCCCATAAGAAAGTAACCCACATCAACCTTGAATAATCATCAATAAGCAACATGAATTATTTGTAACCTTGTAAACTTCTAGTTCTAGCAGGACCACATAAATCACTATGCACAAGTTCCAATAATCCATTTGAATTTTTTTGTTTACTTCGAAATGAAATTCTTGTTTTCTTTCCTAACTGACATTCTTTGCATATGGGATTAATAGGTTTCATCAACTTAGGAAGATCTCTCACAACCTTAGTGTAACTTATCTTGAAAATGTTATCAAAGTTAACATGACACACTCTCCTATGCCATAACCAACTCTCATCAACTTTAGCAATCAACCAATTTTTACCAGAAGCATTTAGGTGAAAGATATATCCTTTTGTTTGTGTACCTGGTGCAATCATATTTCTTGAATTTCCCAATATTTTGCACTTACCATCCATTAACTAAAGATTGTATCCCTTATCAACCATTTGACCAACACTCAAAAGATTATGCTTCAAACTTTCAACATACAAGACATCATCAGTGTTATGATTACCATCAAGAGAATTGTGTCCTCTTCCATGGATCACACTAGCTTTGTTATCACAAAATATAACAACACCACCACCATACTTCTCCAAATTCACAAACTTACTTTTATCTCCTGTCATATGATGAGAACAACCACTATCAATTACCATTTCATCTTTCTCTTCAACTCAAGCAGCTAGGGTTTTCTCCAGATTTGTACAACTAGCATATTCAGTAGACATAGGATTATTTTCCTTGATAGCAATAAAAAAAAAATCATCTTCACTTTCATTTCCTCTGTCAGATTCATCATTTGTTACACCTTCATCAACAACATAGTAACACTTTTGAAATTTAGGCTTGTTAAATTTTCACTTGGAAATTCTCTCAGGACACCTTGATGCAAAATGACCTATCTTATTGAAAGAGAAACATTTAATAGGCAACTTTCCCTTATAATTACCTTGTCCTCTGGCTTCTCTTTTCACAATCAATGCTTCAAGTTCTTCAAGCTCTCTTTCTTCTTCATCTAGCTATTTTATTTCATCCTCATACTTGAATGTCTTTCTTCATGAGCTTTCACCCAGATGATATCTCTGTCTATCTCTTCCAAAAGTAGTAGCCTTAAAAGTAGATTCAACCTTAGGAATGGTATCAACAAATTCACTCAACTCAAAAGTAGTAAGCTTACCAATCAACATATCTCTGGTAACATTTTTCATGGTTCAGAGTTTTACAATAGCACTAGCCTTGAATTTGTAAGAATCAGGAAAAGATCTAGGCACTTTAGCAACAATCTCTAATTCATCTATCTGTCCACCAGCACATCTGATACCACACACAAGTTCATTTACTCTTTTCATGAAAGAAGTAACATTTTCATCATCACCCATTTTCAAATTTTCATATTTTCCTTTTAGACTTTGTATCTTAGCAATCTTAAAATTTGCATCACCTTCATACAAGCTCTCCAAATTCTTCCAGATCTCATAAGAAATCTTCAGATCCATCACATTTGTCATCTCAGTATCAGTCAAAGCACTCAACAACGCCTCCTTAGCCATGATATTATATTCAACATCATTGATCTCAGTAGAAGTAGTAGGACCATTCTATGGAATAACACATATATTTTTTGTAATGCAATAGCAGGGTTCACCAATGCATCTCACATGGCACTCCATTTGAGATTTTCATAAAGAATAATCTATTCCATCAAATCTAGGACTATCCTTCTTATAAGTTGCCATCCCAAAACACCTCAAGCTATTAAACTTCTTCCAAGGAACCACAAGCTCTGATACCAATTGTTGAGAACTCAAGGGGAGACAACTGAGAGGGGGGGTGAATTAGTTCTCACCAAATCTTAAACTTATTAAACTTATTAACCTTAGTTTTAGATCTGATCACTAATCATGAAAGCATAAATGAACAACACATCAAAAGCACACATAACACCAATATTTTTTACATGGAAACCCTATTAGGGGAAAACCCATGGTGGAGTTTAGTCCACAAGATTATACCCTATTAAAAGTATAGGGAAATATAAATGGGGAATGTACATGCATTTAGGAACACTACATAGAGCTCACTACTCAAATACAACAAGGCTCACTACCCAAGGAAGACACATTTTCTTATAGAAATATTTAGATTAAAACCATCCAAATTTGAACTGAGACAATAGCATATGCTAATGCCTGGTTACAGATTTAATTAAGCACATGAACAATTCTTCACTCTACTTCACTCTTCTTCACTCTGTACTCTATCTTTGAATGATCTAAACTTTATTTGCACATAGGACTCATACACTTTGCATTCGCACCCACACTCATGCCTTCAAATGATAAAACAATCACTCTTATATATCCACAAGAAGAAATTACATCGCTATAAGTTGGCCAAAAAAAGATAAAAAAGTAATTACAAATAGTCGGCCCAAAACAAATAAAGATTATTCATGCAAATCAACCAAGTTTGGCCACAACATAGTGAAAACAAAAAATTACATTTCCAACACGAAAAAACTTCAATTAATTTCTCCTCAAAGATCCACAATACGCTTGAACACCTTGTCCGCCAAGAACATGAAAATCATGAACATAAAAGAGAAAATCTTGGATCACAAGCACAACAATCAATGTGGACATGCCATAAAGATAAAGAACAAACTAGAAACATCCAAAAGTATCTTGAAACACTAGAGAAGCATACACAACAACTGAACTTACTGAAATCACAAAATCTTCAATCAGGAACACTAACTGAAGTGACAAAAAAATTGTCAAAATGAAAATCTCCATAACTTGATCAAATCTTCATGCGGATCTCTAAATTCAACATGGATAAACTAGACATACTCAACAAGAAAAAATTTAGCCCACAACCTTAGAGTAGCAACGTACTAAACACACCGATAGAAAGAACTTCACTTCACCATTGTCAACATGTAACACTTCTTCTTACAAATTTCTCAATATCCTAGACATATGCAGCTTCTAATGCAAGAATGCTACTAGTGTTGACATCAATGACAACTAGATATCAACAAGACAACCACAACATCCAACACATGTTGCCTAGATGGAAGCAATCCATATTTTCTTAGCTTTTGTAACTTTCAAGGATTTCAAAGTTTATCAAATGGATTTAAAATCTGCATTCTTGAATGGAGAACTGAAGGAAAAAGTTTACATTGAGAAACTCAAAGGATTCAAGTTTGGAAGTGACCCAAATGTTGTTTGTAAGTTGAAGAAAGCATTATATAGATTGAAGCAGGCACCTAGATCCTAGTATGGAAGAGTAGACAAATACTTGATTGGGAAACGATTTTAAAAGGGATCTGCTAATAGTAATTTATACTACAGAACTCACTCAGATTAGATGTTGATTGTTGTGGTTTATGTTGATGACATAATTTTTGGAGGTAATGATGATATGTGTAGAAAATTTGTAGATGAAATGTAGAAGGAATTTGAAATTTCTATGATAGGTGAGTTAAATTTCTTCCTTGGATTACATGTAAATTAGAACAACAAAGGAATTTTCATTTCTCAATCCAAGTATACAAAAGAACTATTGAAGAAGTTTGGATTGGAGAATTCTAAACCAGTTTGTACAACTATTGTTACCAGATGCAAGTTGACAAAAGAAGATGAATCACCTAAAGATGATGCAAGCATGTACAAATCAATTATTGGAAGATTGCTATATTTGACTACCACTAGACTAGATATTATGTATGTAGTTTTTTTAGTAGCTGGATTTCAACAAGAACCAAAGGAATCACATGTTGTTGCAGTAAAAAGGATCTTCAAATATTTGAAGGGTACAAAATATTTTGGGTTGTGGTATTCAAAGGACTCAGATTTCACTTTGACATCCTATAATGATGTTGATTGGGTCATATATGTTGATAACAGGCAGAGTACAAGTGGTGGAGCTTACTTCCTTGGCTCTCAATTGGTTGCTTGGTCAAGTAAGAAACAAGATTCTATATCTTTATCTACTACTAAAGATGAATACATTGTAACATCCTCATGTTGCACTTAGATATTGTGGATGAAACAAACACTGAAGGATTTTGGCATATCATTTGATGAACCGTTCTCAATTATGTGTGACACTACTAGCACAATAAACATTTCCAAGGATCTAGTACAACACTCCAAAATGAAGAATATATCCATAAGATATCATTTTTTGAGAGAGAAGGTATTGGACAATGAAGTAAAACTTGAATATGTACCTACAAAAGAGAAAATTATAGATATTTTCATAAAATCATTGAGCAAAGATACTTTTGAGTATCTCTTATAGAAGTTAGGGGTTCTTCCCCCTCCTATTCCATAATAACTTGCACCAGGGTGTGCATTGGTCCAAGGTATTATATGCTCATTTTTATCTAGATCAATGCTTGGTGTGTTCCTCATAGGGGGAGCGGAGTAATTTTTTCAGGGGGAGTTGTTCCCTTTGTCTTTGATGTCAAAGGAGGAGAAGAAAAGAATATAAGATGATTCTTGATGCTGACATTAAGTTGGTTTTTCATTGATGAATGTTGGCATCAATGACAAAGGGGGAGATTTTTGGAATGTGTTGAGATGATTTTGACTACTTGTTATCATTAATGGTTGTCATTGATGTCAAAATATCTTGGTTGTTTGATCGAAGCTTTGTTTTGGTGTATTGGTGATCTAGATTGGCCTAGTTCCAGATGTCATACTATAAAGATCTATATTGGGTTCTATCTATCTTGGTCCCATTCCTCTTGTAACACAATATGATACATTCTTTTGGGTCTAGACCAATCTGGTAGTTAGTTAGCATGCTCTAGCACATGGTTTGCATTCTAAAATGTATACCTTACTCTTTGGTCTCAGATATCATGCACCCTATTTATTTGAGTGAGGTGGCTATATTTGGTCCATGTTTCATTCCTCTCCATCGTGGGAATGTTTTTGTGGTGACCTATTTCAAATTGTGCTTGGATGACTTAGGAATTATAAAATTGTGTTTGGCCAACTTGAGAGATTATGAAGGCTTGGAATGGTATGATTATAAAAATTTTATGTTCAATGCAAGCAAGTGTGATGAATGTGAATTTGAATACCTAGACATTAGGAAGTTTGTGAAAGTGTATGATTAGAGGTAGCAGATAGTGAGATTCTATCTAGTGTTGTTGGTGACTGTAGACACAAAAATGTACCAATCACACTTCATCCTAATTACTAACATCATTTTGTCCTAAATCATCTTCTTATCTAATCATCATTTATCTAATTAAGTTATTTTCTTTTGTTAATTAAATAAATCAATGTTATTTGATTAACCCTCTTTTGCCTATTTAATTAAATAATTCAATTTATTTTATTAAATCTCTAAGGTCATCTCATTAAATTAAATAAATTAAACCTTGTTTAATTTAATCTAACATCATACTCTTTAAATTAAATAAATCAAAATCTTTTTATTTAATTAAATCTAAATCACATTCTTCTCAAATTTGATTTAAATCAACCCAAAAATCTAAATCAAATTGTCACATCAACTAATTCATCAATAAATTAATCAAATCTTGATTAATTTAATCCTAATCATCCAATTCCTCTAGATATTGTCACTTGAACATGAAAATACATTTAATTAATTTATTAAATCCCTATTTTCTCTCAACATGGCATCTTTAGGCGAATATTCCTCCAAGTGGATTTGTCCTTCCAACAAGACATTCATTCCCTCTTACATGTCCTTGTGCATTGATCCAAGTGGCATTTAAGTCATTCTTTTCTCCCTCCAACAAGTCATTTCACAAATTTGAAATTGCACCTAATAACATTTATTGTGCACATCCATCAAAATGTGTTGAAGCTTCCTCCATTCACATCTTGACAAGTGGCACTTGCCCATTGGATGTTGAATGATCCCACATTGTTCCATTTTTCTCATTCCTCCACCTTGTCTTTCTGTAAATAAGAGGCTCATCCTTTTGTTTTGATCATCCACAATTTGAGTAAACTTATTATACTCAATTTCATCTTCAAGCATATCTATTTCGATCAATTTTATCAAGGTCTTAGCTAGGTTATGTAGGTTTTTCATCATGGAGCTCAATTGAATCTTGAACAAAGTGGATCACTCTTCAACATTGCATCAAAGGAGTTGGGAAAGGGCCAGTTTTCACATCAAATTGGCACCAATTCCCCCATGGGATTGAGATTTTGCATCTTAAAATAGGATTTCATTGCTTTCTTGGTTCATTTTCTTCATTTTATTTCCTATTTGAGCTTTGCAAATAAATTTCATAGGGAATATTGATTCTAGCTTACATTTGATCTAATGATGTGTTTGTACAAGTATAGGATTGGGGTTCTACATTTGGCGCTAGGAGGGAAAATCGCAAGTTCTAATCACATTTTTAAATAAAATTCTATTCTTTTTTCTATTTTTTTGGTGTCTATAGAAAATTGCATTGCTATTAGTCTAACGATGCCATACAACATCGCTATCATCCCAACAATGCCATTCGGTGACACTTCAAACTCCAAACTCTGCCGCTATAACCTTCCCACCTAGAAATTCAACTCTTCAAACTTTAATGCTAGTTCAATTCTCGGGCGCTAGGATTTTCAAACTTCAAACTGCACTACTGAACAAAACTGTGCCACCATCCTACTCTTTGTTCTAGTGTAGAGCATCGCTTACAAACCTAGCAGCTCTATCCAGCACTGCTAATTTCTTCGAACAACGCCGCATATGCTGGTTGAGTTGCTGGGGTGGAATAAAAAGTCAAAATTCAATTTTTTCAACATGTGCTTTTTTTTCTTTTGATCATTTGGAGTTACTATCTAGTTTTCTGCCTCTATTTTCTTGAATTAATTAGTATTTTAGGTGGGAGCAAGGAAAGAGAAAAAAGGAAGTTTGAAGTATAACATTATTTTTCCATTGTATCAAGTGTCTTTAGACACTTTTAGAAGTAATTATAATTCCAAATTTAAGGGTTTTACCTCTTCAAGCTTTTAGGACTCATTGAGTTTCAATTTGGGTTTAAAATGAACAAGATAAAAGGTTAGAAAGAAATTTAGGCAAATCTACTAGATTTTATTTGAGGTTAACAATTGAACAGTCAAAATTTCATATTTCCTTTGGTGCTTAAAAAGAAGTCACTTGTGCTTTGAAGGGATCAAATGAACATGTGCTTATTTTTCTTGTAATCACTTACCCAAAATAATACCATCAAAAAGACATATGCACTTCTCTCATGCCTCACGATGATCTTGAGAATCAAAAGGATTTTTGGTGATCTTAAGTTGTGTAAGTAATTGACTACACACTTTGATTTGGATGCTAAAATTGAAAAAATATTGTGAGTGTTAGTGAAACATATTGTGTGTGTTCTCTCTTTGTTTCTCAACAAAGATTGATTGAACTATAGATATGTTTGCTCGCTTTTATTTATCTTAGAGGGCCTGCCTTGTGGGAAAAAGTAATCACCTAAGGGAACGGCCCAACTGGAAACACACTAAAACCAAGTGACTTCCAACTAGTATATAGGTGTGGGTGCTTGAGGAAAGGAAAGTATCATGAGGATTATTCCAATGAAGAGGGTAGCAATGGTCTCTCACTGCATGGATGGTCCCCCACGAACGAAATTCCTACATTAAAACCCTTGTTTAGAAAAGGCCAAAATCCTTGATCTATTTGTTGGTGCAAGAATGGTCGTTCTTAAGCCACCCCACATTTTTACGGCTTTTAGTAGAAATGGAAAGTATTCCATGGGAGATTTATGGGTATTGATGCTTGGCTGACTTGAGAAGTGAGTGCACTATAAGGGGGAGCCTGTGTGGTCAAGCATCTAACCATTCTCTAAAGGTAGGCTACCTGGACTTGTCCAAGTGGGGATTCAACAAATACAATCTTTCATATCCATAGGGTTGTGCATTTTCTTTGAAGCAAAACACTTTACTTGAGCGAAAACATTAGGAAACAAACATTCAACATTGTCATCAAATTTCAAAGCCTGTGGGAAGCAAATATCTTAGATAAAATTTAAGTGTTATTGCTTGCCCTTGGGATTCTATCCTTAGAGGTTTATAAGAATTTAAGTTTATATCTCAATTTTTTTACTAAAGTAAACAATAGGTAACTTTTTCCTTGATTTCATTGAGGTTCCACATAATGTACATTGTGGGATGAGAAGAAGTTAAGAAATTAGGCATCTAGCTCAAAATCCAATCAAGAATTGTTTGTGGTAGAAAGAAGTCACCAAGAAAATATAAGAACAATTGAACCCCACACATGTGTCTCAAACAATTTCATGCAAGATCAAAATATGGAAACCAAAGTAGAAAACTCTTAGTCCAAAAGATCATCAAAAGCGTCTCTCAATGCTCTGTGAATTCAGACAAAGATTTCTTTTCAACTTTTACATAAGAGCTTCAAGAAACAATCCCAATTTGTGCTCATTTTATTATTGTTAGAATCTAAGAATTTTTCAACAATTTGAACATCTTGTTTAGAGTAAAGCATGTTCTTCAAAACCGAGGTCTTGTAAACAAGAGTTTCTTCTTAGGTACCCATAGGATCAAAGTCAACCTTCATCCATCTTTCAAACATAAAATCAAAATCATCTCACCAACAACTCTTGAAAATCTTGAAACCATCCTTTATGATAGACTTTTTGGAAAATCCATGAATCAAAATACTTGAATCAAACCATCAAAACATTTGTTTGGATAAGTATGTGTAGATGTATCCTTCTCCATATGCTTATTTGAATTATCATCAAGTCATCTTTGTTTGGTTAGGTGTGGGTAGATGCATCCTTCTCCCTACACTTAGTCAAATTATCATCTTGTGAAAAAATTTATCCCATAGATAACATCCAACATATTGGGATCTATTTGTTCATTATCAAAAATAAAAACAATCCAAAACCAAATCAAGGTCAAAATCCAAGAATCCAAGAATCCAAAACCAAGATCAAAACAAATCGAAGAATCCAAAATCAGAATCCTAAAAAGTCCCAAAAGTCTAGCATCCCCCTCAAGATCTTCTAAGAGATTAATCATCCATATCATCCACCTTTCACACATTTCACCATCACACCTTTGATCCTTAATAATTCCTAGATCTTCTCTTTTGAGCTTCATTTTATGGTTCAAGCAAGATCACAACACAAGAAGAACATGGAGACCAACAAAGAAACATCAATTTCAAGTGACCTAAGTCAAACCAATTCTAAAATCAATCCCATTGGATCAAGCAATCCCCTAAATAATCTTCCTTCATCATCACAAAATCCTTAAGAGGAAGGTCAAGTAGAGGATATCACCAATAATTCCTTTGGGATGACACAAGATGAGATCATCAAAATGGTCCAAAATCCTGAAAATCATGGAATTGTCAACATCATGATGAAGCTCCATCCCTCACAATATATTCTTGAATTAGCAAAACAAGGGGCTAAACTCCCTTTTCATTACAATGTGAGCACCATTGCGGAACAACCTCTTGGGGTCATGCCTCCAATTTCATCCATGCCCCCAATATCATCCAAACCTCCATTCCAAAGCATCGCCCAACCCATTCCCAAAATTACATCATCCATTGCTCCAACTCAATCTATTGTTAACAAAGGGAGCACATTTCTCAATGCACTACAAACACACCCCCTTCCGAATAATCAAGATTTTGATGCAAACACTATCTTGGGGCAACCCATACCAAAAAATCCATTAAATCCATATCTCCCCCTCACCTTTCATGATCCCAATGAACCATCATCGTCATTTCATGCAACACCTCAAACCTCTCTCCCTATGACCTCACAAGGAGAAGGTGACTTATTTGGACCAAGGGTATCTTTGACCCTTCATCTTCATCATTTCCCTAAGGAAGTATGCCACTCACTTTTCCACCACTTCCACCCTTGCCACCAACATCAACATCAACTCTCAATTCAGGGTTACCTCCATTGCCACCACTCATTCAAAACAATCCCACAATCATCAATCAAAGCATCATACTGAATCCTCCCATCTTGCCATCGATATTGCAACAATAGATGGAAACCATCCCAATAACATAAGTAACCACCACATCATCATCCATTCCCCAAATACCTCAAAACATGGTCTCTCAAGGAACAAGCATACCAATTGCACTATCCACTACACAAATCCCAATCATCAATACAACAAAGCCTCTCATCACAGTAACAAACACCATTTTGAATCCGCCACCACCTCCACCATCTCCACCACCAAAAAAAAATATGTCAAACCAATATAGAATCACATTACAAGCCACTCAACAAGCTACCTATCAAAAGGCACTCCAACAAATCAAAAAGTGACAAGTTGCACAACTAGCCACTTAGCAAGCACAAACACAATTAGCTACACAACAAGGAAAACAAGCAATGCAAGTTGCTCAAGTAGATCAAGCCGCACGTTAGGCACAACAAGAACAACAAGCAACTCAAGCAGCTCAAGACATGTAGGATGCACAAGCCACACAAGAAACATAGATTGCACAAGCTGACCAACAAGCACAAGCCCAGGCTTAGGCACAAGCACAAGCTCGAGCCCAATACCAAGCTCAACAAGCACAGGTGCAAGCACAATACCTCACACAACAACAAGCATACTAGCAAGCGCTAAAGTAGTACCAAGAGCAACAAGAAGCAACCCAACTATCAACCCAACAACAAGCATTGTTGGGACAACAATGAAAACAAGCTCAACATCAAGCATTATTAGTGCAACAACAGGACCAACAACAAGCATTGTTGATACAACAAGTACAAGCATACTTGGCATAGAAAAATGTGCAAGCACCATCTACCAACACACCAACCAATCCACCCATCTCCCCAACAAGTGAACCATTGCATAACACCTTTATCCTACCCCCTAATCTGCAAAATGATGTAACAATGAAAATCAAGTTGCTCTCACAACAAGTGCTTGATCTTCAATTAAGGAAAACCACAAAGACACCTAACAACTTGTGTCCCTATCCATTTGATAGGAATCTTGCAATGAAACCATTCCCAAAGGGATGTGAAATCCCCAAATTTGATAATTACCATGGGACAAGAAACCTTGAAGATCACATTAGGGAATTCCAATTACATTGCATGGAAGTCGCAGATGACGATACCTATCTAATGTTGCTATTTCCTAGAAGTTTGTCTAGCCACACCATGGAGTGGTCCTCCCGCCTTCCTCCTGGCATCAAAAATTTCCAAGAGATAGTAGATGCATTCATAAATAATTACACATTGAATATATGTATGGATGTTCGTCTAGAGGAACTATCAGCTCTTAAACAAGGTAAGAATGAGTCATTTGCTTCCTTCCTACAATGATGGTGATCCAAGGCCAATAGGAGCAAATGGGTCATGCCAAAAGAAAAAAAAAATTACACCATCATCTCCAATCTGGAAGGAACCTTGGCATTTCATCTCAAGGTGCAAGGTATCACCACATATGACCAATTGATATCCAAGGTGCTTAACATTGGATGAGCTCATCCACCAACTATAACAACAAACTTCACACATGGGTGAAAAATAGAAACATTACCAACAATGGTGTTGTCGACACCAAATTTGTCATCAGTGTTCCTAAAAGAAACACACCAACACCCCAACAACAACCCCAAAACAACAATCAAAACAATTGACAAGCTAACATTGTGCCTCAATAGCCAAAAAATAAAATAGTTAACAATGTGCATGATCAAAGGGGGACACCCCAATGAAACAAAAACTCCCCTAAGTGGAATTACATATCCCTTGGGGAATTAGCTAAATCCATCATGAAGAGGCTGGTAGAGGAAAAACTCATCACAATCCCCACCTATGAAAACTATCAAGAGCCTTTGGTGAAACTGTCATGGTATAATGAAAATAACCTTTGTGATTTCCACAAGATCAAGGGACACACAACTAATAGTTGTCTGAGGTTGAAAAACTTAATTCAAAACCTTATTGATGATAAAATCATAAAGGTGGAACAACTAGTGGGAAATCAAAATCTTAAGATCTACACGAATCTGATGCCCAATCATAACAACAAAGGGAACAATAAAAATGATAACTGGAAGGGTGCATTTAAAAATGTGAATCATGTATATGACCATGTCATTGCATTCCTAGATGAGTAGTTCACTGTTATCACCATCAAAATAGCTCAAGCTAATTGTGGAGTCACCACAAGAGGTGAAAAAATTACCATTACAGGGTCATCTCAGCCTCCTAGAGCACCCACTTCCAACCTGAGATCTGTTCCTAGTGGCAATAATGTATTTGATTAGTTGAAAAGAACCCTAGCTCATATCTCCATCATGGAGTTATTGAAGATATCATCAACCCACAAAAATATCCTTGAAGAAGCATTGGCTTCATCCACCATCTCTGTGAATCTCGATGCTGAACAATTCCAAGCTATGGTTAGAAACATCATTACCCCAAATCCTCTTACATTCTCTGATCAAGACTTTCCCACCCAACCATCTCACAATTGTGTACTCAATCTAAAGGTCCTAGTGCATAAGAACAAATTCAAGAGATTCTTGGTGGATGGAGGTGTAGGTTTAAACATCTATTTCCTCAAGCTCATAAAGAATCTAGGAATCTCAGAGGATTCCATTGAAAAAGGCAAAGGCATCACAATCAGGGCTTACAATGATCAAGAAAGAGTGTCTTAGGGCAATATCCAACTCCCTATTCAAGTAGGGCCAATAATTATGGAAACCACATGTCAGGTCCTTGACCTCAATTTTCCTTACAAAATTCTCCTAGGATGTCTATGGATCCATGGGATGCAAGCAGTGGCATCAACCTTCCCCCAATGTGTCAAATTCACATACCAAGGCCAAGTGGTCACTATCCATGTAGATCTTGAACCCTTTTCTTACTGCAAGAGCCTATAAGAAAAATATTACAAAATCCCCCAAGTGCCTAAGAATGATGAAGGCCCATCAACTCCATACATTGATCTAGATACTCTTGCCTCCACTTCTATAACAGAGACACCTTCCATCCCCACCATCTCTGATATCAAGGTCATTATCCAGGACAATGGGTGTGGACACTATAGAATCCCAAAAAAATATTTTGTGGTAGAAGAGTTACCACAATCTCCCAGGTCATGAGGACGACCACAATCAAATGATGCTTCCTCATCCCAAACCTTCATAGCAGGGTTCTCTAGCTTTAGAATTTGGGGAGATCTTAGTCATGAAGTAATAGAAGAGGACCCATCCCATCTCCTCTACCAAGATAATATACCAACAGTCGATCTACCAATGGATGATAGTAGTAAAGTCTTACAAATGATGTTTGCCATGGGCTATGACAAAAAAAAAAAAAAGCTTGGAAAAAATGACAATGGGTTCCTAGTATCCATCATTCCTGAGATGCAAATGAAAAATCTTGGCCTCGGATGTACCCCTCTGAGCATAACCATACGTGTCTAAAATCCTCTAGTTAAGAAAGTCAGAAATCCTTAGGAAATGATAGCTGCTCTTCAATTACCTGTATGCAGTAGTTTTCCTTTAGACAATTTCACCTTGACATAACTGAGGTTTGTAGTAGTAGTGATGATGAGGAAGATGCCATAACTAACTTACCTATGCTTTTCAAGAATTCCTCTCTCCTCATGATTAGTACCGTGTCATTTGAGTCAACCAGTCAAACCCATGAAATCAACCTAGTCTACCCCCAGCTCATCAATTACAACCAATGAGAACCACCAATTCTGGAAACTTCCAAGAATGATGAAGCACTCTTGGAATTCATGGGATAGTAGAACATGGTACCATACATAGATCACAAGGTTGTGTTTGATATCATTCTGGACACAAAAGCTTACTACAGGGAGACAATTGAATCCTTTAGTCACAAAAGCAGAAATTTGAGAATAATCTCAAGGTTTTTGGGTGAAAACTACACCGTGGCACTCTCCGACCCAAAAATAGTAAAAATAAAGGACTTATCTAATGGTGAAAACCTATTTGAGGTGCTCAAGGATGAAGGACTCAATCTTCCTCTCAGTGCCCTACATCAAGAAAAGTTAGTAGTTCTAGCCGAGAGGTGCAACCTATCAACTTAGGAATAGAGGAAACTCTACATATCCCATTTTATGCTGAATCATTGATGTCAGAAGAGCAAGATCTCCTAGATTTCTTCTTAAGGGAGAGAAAGGTCAACTTTGCATGGAACTATGCTGACATGCCCAGGCTTGATCTAAAGATTATGGTCCACCATCTAGTAGTTTACCTTGAAGCAAATCCTATCAAACATAAACTCAAAAAAATGCATCCCCAAATAGCCTTGTTAGTTAAAATGGAATTGAAGAAGCTACTTGATGCAAGTTTCATATGACCAATCGACTATCCAGAGTGGGTATCAAATCTGGTTCCTGTTTCAAAGCCCAATGGGGGCATCCATATATGCACAAATTTTAGAGACCTGAACAAGGCATGTCCCAAAGACGACTTCCCCCTTCCCAACATTGATATGATTGTAGATATGTTTGTGGGACATGAGATGCTTTCATTGATGGACATATTCTTCGGGTATAATTAAATCATGATAGCCAATGAAGATCAACATAAAATAACTTTTACTTGTCCATGGGGGAAATATTGTTGGAACATGATGTCGTTTGGCCTAAAGAACACTGGAGAAACATATTAGAGGGCCATGAATTTAATATTTCATGACATGATCTATAAAATTGTGGAAGATTATTTCAATGACATATTGGCAAAATCCAGAAAGAGGAAAGACCACATAGCAACATTAAGTGCCATCTTTGATAGACTTGAGGAATAAAAGGTCCTCCTTAATCCAAAGAAGTGCATCTTTGGCATACAATCAGGAAATCTGTTGGGATACATCGTATCCATGAGAGGAATTGAAATAGATCCAACTAAAGTAAAAGAAATCCTTGAGATGGAGGCACCCAAGACATTGAAATAGTTAAGGGGCTTACAAGGTCGACTCTAGTCAATTCGTCAGTTCATAACTCAATTAGCAGACAAATCAATCCCATATTATAACCTACTCCACAAGGGGGTAGCGTACAAATGAGATGACAAGTGTGATAGGGCCTATAAGAAAATCAAAGAGTATTTTCACACCTCTAGTGCTTATACCACCAATCCCAGGAAAGCCTCTAATCCTCTACATATCAACAACAATAGCAGCTCTTGGTGCTCTCCTAGCTCAACATGCTAAAAATGGAATAGAGAGAGCCATCTACTACATTAGCCGAACCATGGTAGGGCATGAGTTAAAGTGTTCCTTCATTCAAAAAGTTTTTCCAGCAATAGTGTTTGCCTCATAGAATTTCAGACACTACATGTTAACACACAAAATCAAACTCATTTCCAAGATTGAACCACTCAAGTACTTTCTTTCCAAAGCAATTCCCATAGGAAGGATGGCCAAGTGGGTCATCATCCTATCAGAATACGACATTGAGTACCTAGAATATAAGGCCATCAAAGGACAAGGTATTACAGACTAACTAGCAGAAGCACTAATGTACTCAAAGAATCTGCTAATTTTAGAGTTCTTAGATGAATCCATCTTCAACTTGAGCATAGAAAACCATTGGAAGTTATACTTTGATGGTTCCTACACACAACATGGATCAGGAGCCTGTGTCTTTTTCATCACCCCACAGGGAGACTGTATACCAGATCCTACAAGTTGGCATTCACACTAAATTGAGGTCATCCCTTGGAGGAGTGTGTTCTCCAAGGAGGCCTCTTAAGAAGGGTATGAAAAAAGAAAACCAAATGAGGTGTTTTTGAGGACACACACACTTGATTCACACTTGTAGTTGCTAATTTCCCTTTAGAAATGAAATGTGTGTAAAACAATTCAAGCACTTGTTCTTTTTAACCCAAAGTCAAAATGTGTGATGGAAGACAATGGTTCTTTTTAACCCAATTTCAAAGTGTGATTGCAAACAAGATGTTCATTTTAAGCCCCAAATCCAAGTGTGTGTCAAACAAGATGTTATTTTTGAGCCCCAAATTGAAGTATGTTGACAAGCAATGATTAGAGATGAAATATGGAATTTGTGTGCACCTAGACTTTCTTTAGCTCCAATTTTTTTTCCAATTGATCCAATTTGTCTTTTGAAGTGTTTATTTTTTCTGCACATTCACAAAACCAACAACAAAGCCAAAACCCTAACAAGATAATTGATCACTAATATTAGAGGGTTAGCTAGTCAAGACGATCTGATTTTTGAAAATATTTTCTATATAAAAAATGAAAATACAGAGAACACACCCTTATTGAAATTTCCAGAGCTTTCAAAAAATGTAAACAAATCTGAAAAATTTGTTGTTTTGCACCCAATATTAATTTTTTATAAAAAATCATAAAAAAAATCATTAAAATTCAAAATAGGTCCAAAAATTATGATATTTTGACTAAAGGTGTCTAACATCATCCCAAATCTGTAGACAAAAAATTGTGAAAAGATTTGCAACAATTTGTGAGTTATAAGCAAATTTTTGTAAAACCCTCATTTTAAAAGATCTATTTTTTGACTAATTATTTTTTATCAAAATTTAAAACATAAAGAATAGACCCCTATTGAAATTCATAGCACTTTCCAAAAATGTAAAGAAATCCAAATTTTTTGACAATTTTTGTCTCAAAATTGTTTTTTCATGAAAAATAACAAAAAAACTTATAAAAAATTAAAAACAACTCCTAAAAATCTGATTTTTGGATTGAATGCTCTTGATATTTTCCCCAACTTGCAAATTTGTTTTTATCAAAAATTACATAGCCATTTGAAAGTTATGGTTGAATATTTGAAAACAAGGGCTTTGTCCCAAAATGATCCAAAACCTACAACAAAAACCTAACAAAACCTGCAACAAAAAGGATCCAACTCCAAAATTTCTCAAAATTTATCAAAATATTGAGCTAAAAACTAGTTAGGTGGTTCACGCTAAGTTCACCAAAATGTATATGAAAAATTTGGATAAAATAATAAATGAGAAGACAAATAACATACATTACCTAATCCAAATCTTCAATACCTCAAATAGACGCAATGATGGATGAATTGTTTGATTGATTTGATATGTTGGTTGCTCAATTCAGCAGTATAACATTGAGATGGAGATGATGGATGAATGATGATAGATAGAAATGGATGAAATATTCAAGAATGATTTTGACAGCATAATAATACTTGAAGAATCAACCCCCCAAATGGCTTATGAGAGGGTTGATTTATAGGAAATGTCTGATTTCGATTGACGGTTGAGATTGGATGTCAATAAGGTGTTTCAATCAATGGCCAACATTGAAAGTTGTAGTATGGACTAGGGTTAGGGAAAAATTAGGGAAAATGATAAATGAAGGGTTGAGATTGAATTATGAGATAATTAAATCAAGGGCCAAGATTAAATGAGATGTCAAGAGATAATATTTGATGTGGAAGATAAGATTGACATGAATAAAGAGGTGATAGGAGAAATTAAATAATAAAAAATTATTTAATCTAGGTGGCCAATGAATAATTAAATAATAAAGATATTATTTAATTATAGAGGAATGTAACAAAGGAGGGAATCATTTTGAATTAAATAATGATTTAATACAAAATTCAAGAGAGTGGACCAAATTAATGAGAGAAGAGACTAATGAATAATTAAATAATTAAAATAATTATTTAATTATAGTGGAAAGTGGACAAAAATTAAATAAATAAGAATTTATTTAATTTTAGAAAGAAGAGGACTTAATTAGTGCCATAATTAAATAAATAAAATTTATTTAATTAATCAAGGAGGAATAAAGATAGAAAAGATAAATTAATTAAATAATTAAAATTATTTAATTATCAAAGACAAAAGGGGAAATGATGGAGAATCTAAGAGTCATAGGCCTTAGGACAATTTTTAGTGTCTTCTCATTTTTTATTTTATCCAAATATTTCATATACATTTTGGTGAACCCAACGTGAACCCCCTAACTAATTTTTAGTCAATATTTTGATAAATTTTGAGAAATTTTGGAGTTGGATCCTTTTTGTTGCTAGTTTTGATAGCTTTTTTGTTGTAGGTTTTGCATCATTTTGGGACAAAGCCCTAATTTTCAAAGATTCAACCATAACTTTCAAACGGCTGCGTATTTTCTCAAAAAAAAAAAATTTAGGTTGGGGAAGATATCAAGAGAATTCAATCCAAAAATCAAAATTTTCAGAGCTATTTTTAATTTTTAATAATTTTTTTTGTTACTTTTCATGAAAAATTAATTTTGAGAGAAAATTGTCAATTTTTTTGGATTTCATTACATTTCTGGAAAGTACTTTGAATTTCAATAGGGTTTTGTTCTTTATGTTTTAAATTTGGATTTAAAATAATTAGTCAAAAAATAGATCTTTGAAAATTAGGGTTTTATAAATATTTTCTTATATCTCACAAACAGTTGTAGATCTTTTCACAATTTTTTTTTGGAGATTTGGGATGATGTTAGGCATCTTCAGTCAAAAAATCAGAATTTTTAGACTTGCTTTGAATTTTTTTATAATTTTTTTTATGATTTTTCATACAAAATTAATATTGGATGCAAAACAGAAAAATTTTAAGATTTCTTTACATTTTTGGAAAGATCTTGAAATTTTAATAAGGGTTTGTTCTTTGTATTTTTTATTTTTACTATCAAAAACATTTCCAAAAATCAGATTTGTCTTGACTAGCTAACCCTCTAATATTAGTGATCAATAAATTATCTTGTTAGGGTTTTGGATTTGTTGGTTTTGTGAATGTGCAGAAAAAATAAACATTTCAAAAGACAAATTGGATCAAGTGGACAAAAAATTGGAACTAAAGAAAATCTAGGTGCACACATTCCATCTTTCATCTCTAATCATTGCTTGTCAACACACTTCAATTTGGGGTTTAAAAAGAACATCTTGTATGTCACACATTAGGATTTGGGGCTGAAAATGAACATCTTGTTTGCAATCACACTTTGAAATTGGGCTTAAAATGAACCATTTTCTTCAATCACACATTTTGACTTTGGGTTAAAAAGAACAAGTGCTTGAACTTTTTTACACACATTTCAATTTTCTAAAGGGAAATTAACAATTGTGAGTGTGGATCAAGTGTGTGTGTCCTCCAAAGGACCTCACTTGGTTCGCTTTTGTCATACCCTTCTTAGGAGTCCTGTTTGGAGTACACACCCTTGTAAGGGATGACCTCAATTGAGTGTGAATCCAAAGACACACTCCTTTGGGAGTTGAAATCTTGTCACTCTAGGTGAAGCTCCAAATAACTTTATACCTTTGGGAAGTGATGGTGAAGGGTGGGTTACCCCTTTCTCTTGACTTATTGGTAGGATTTTTCTTTCAAGTTATACCTAGTCAACCTCATGCAAACTACCTTGAGACCCAATTGACCATACCCCACTTGACTACTCATTAGGTTTGTTGTTGTGTATTCAAGTTTTTTCTTAATCATAACATTTAATCTTGAAAGACAAATTTATCATTGTGTTTGGTGTGTGTGTTCATGCATTTACATATAAAATCTTGTGTTTGATATTTCCCAAGTTAAACTTTCAATAAACACATGCCATATCATCCAAATCATCCAATCTTTTCATTAGACATCATATCCTAATCATCATCATCTTCAATCAAATCAACATCATTTTACACCATGCCAAAATTAGAATACCTAGTACCCCAATTCCAAGACCTCCTCTAATCACTTTATCAGGCACCACAACCTTTAAACCAATAAATCATTCAAGGAATCCATGACATAATCCAAAAACTTCAAACAAATCAATCACCTCAAATGCAATAACTCATAGCACAAGCCTAACACCTCATGGCCACTTTTAAAATCCAACAAGAACATCATCAAGTCCAATCACCACATCAACAAATTTCACATCAATCCTATGTGTTACCTATATCATCATATCAACCTCATCCATCCACATATCATGTTACCCCTTCGTCAACCTATCACACCTCTTCTAATGTTAACCCTTATCCATATCAATCTACCTCTCAACAACCATTATCATATGCAACCCCTCCATCATTATCACAATAACAAATCATACTACAACAAGTCCAAACACCTTTCCAACCTCAACACATTCAACCACAATCCTATGCGTCACCTTCATCATCATGCCAACCAAACCCATGTACATATCATATCAAAGCCACATCAACATATCCACCCATATCACAACAAGAACATAGGATCCCAAGTCCACCTTGGTAAAAAAATCAAGAGCCTTTCAATTCTCATGTTTCATTTGACAAGGAAAACACCAATCTAGTTCATGCACCCCATAACTCTATCATGCCACCATCCAATCAAATTTGTATCCCTAATACACCATGTCCTAGTCCTAATCCATTTCTCTCTCTACCTTCTAACCCATCAAAATCTTCATTACCTCCATCATCATCTAATCCTCCATTAAATCCACACCCTAAACTCAAACATTTCAAAGGTAAACCTATGGCATTACCTAAATCCACCCCTACACCTACAAAGGATGTAACCCAAGGGCTATAAGAAAGGAATCAATTGTCACCATGTCATTCAACACATATACTTGAACATACAAAAGAGTCTTCAAACATCATGCCAAGTCCTTCAAGCCAACCATGTCATCCATAACCCCTTGAGCATATTCAATAGTCCTCACCACTAAGCCCAAGTCAACCTCCATCATGTCTCCATGTTGTTGACCATCTAGAACATGTACAGCCTATTCAAGAGTCATCCCCTTCCACTTCCATTCAAGCAACCCAAGATTTATATCAAGAGTCTACTCCCAAGCATGTGGAAACATCAAGCCCTAGTCCTAATCAAGATCAAATCATTTTCATCCAACCTATGTATAATCTATATCTTTTCTATGATCAAGATGATATCCATAATGATGAAAATCCTATACATGAGAAACTTGATCGTATACCCATCCATGAGAAAGATATTCCAAATTCACCTCCACCTAGTCCTATCCATGATACATAAACATCCACTTCCCATGATGAGACATATGCCTCCCAAGTACACATAGAATATCAAACAAATACCTTGGATCTAAGTGAACACAATGCTAATAAAGATCCTAATGATCCTCCATCACCCACTATTGACCCCATTGCAAGTCCTCCATCATATCCTATTGGTCTTTCCACCCTCATTCATGAATTCTCCTCCTTAGAACAACAATCATTATCTTCAATTTCTTCATTTTCTCCATCCAATAAGGAGCTTGTGTCTAGTGTTCCACCTACACCTATTCCCATTTTCCATTTCATACCTCAAGGAAACCAATCTCAAGATGTTGGTACTTCCTCCATGCATCCTAAGTCCACCTCCTTCCATCATAAATCCTATCATATGCCTAAGGCATATGTTGCCATCCCTCCTCCATCATCCTACAATGTCAAAATCATATGACCATACACCTTCCACTGTCCACTTTTCCACCATTTCTTCCAACTCATAATATCCCTCCATCCACTTTACCACCATTACTCCCAACACCTAATATCCCTACCATTCAATCCTCTTATCCATTTATCCATAAATACCATAACATTCCTAATCATGACCAACAAATGCACACATTGTCTAAACAAGAAGATTCCACCCATTCCACCTATCCCATGGGATTCAAAAGAAAAAATTTCAATGCCTCTACCTATAAAGTAAAAAATCCTAAGGATCCTCATGCCTTAGGACATCAGTGCAAAAAGTCAAAGAAAAATACATCCAAAAAATTTATATAAGCCCATACCTCCAAAAGTAAAGGCCAAAACTAAAATGGTTTGGGTCCCTAAGAAAAAGGAAAGCAAGTCACATGAGGCAGCTACATCACAAAAATCTCAACCATTCCCTTCTATCCAAAATGCACATTCTATTCAAAAATTACAAAATTCCCACAAGCAAAATAAAAGTCATAAAAATACTAAGTCTATGTGGGTACCTAAAGCACTACATCCACCATCTCCTAAGAAAAAACACCATTGCTTCTGATGCCACCTTCCCATCAAAAGATTCAAAGTTTATCACACTGTGTGCAATCATTGGTCATGATTGCATTCCCACATACCTCTATCTTTCCATCCCCCATCCACTATCCTACACATCTCCCCCACCCCCTTCCTATGGTCCATGCTTTTGGCTAAGCCTCCCCATTCATCTTTTATGTAATTCCTACATAATCCACATCATAATCCATTATTTCCCTCCATAATCTGCATCATAATCCATCATCTACCTACTCTATCTCCCTTTCATGGCATCCCCTACCAACATCTATGAGCATAATGACATTTGAAATGGTCCATACAATGACATCCATCTCTAGTGGGACTATTACCTTTCATGGAACTAGACACTTGAGTCCCTCCTATCCATATTCCCCTTCTCCTATCCAAAAAAGTCAAAAAGTAAAAAAAAAAGTCAAAAAGTCAAAAAAAGAAGAAAAAAAGTCAAAAGAAAAAAGAAAAAAAAGAAAAGAGAAATCCCTTCATCCAATGGTGAAAAACTAGTAAATAGGCACCTTTGATAAGTACCATGATGAAAACCTGGCAAACAGGCATCATGTGTAGGTTGATCTTCTATGTCACTTACACTTGGAGGCACAATGTCTCATCTATCCAACCTATCATTTTCATGTCATATCATTTCCATCCTCCCTACCATCTTAGCCATAATACATATCTATAATATTGAGTCCATTCATCCATCCTCCCCCTTTTGATCTTGATGAAGACATAGGGGAAAAATTTTGAAACATGTTTTGGCTATCTCTTGACATACCTCATCCTTCTAAACAAGTCTATCATTATCCTATTGTCATAAGCTTTGTCATGAAAAATCCTAAGTATTGTACCTAGAATGGGGCATGTTATTCCTATGTGACTTAGTCTTTGGAGATCACATCCTTGCTCTCTTATGATGCATACAACCTTTCCATCCATCCATCTATCATGAGCCTTTTATCCCTTATCTTATCACCCACCCTTGCACCTAGACTTCGTTTTCCCCTTGTCATTGGTATCTAGCACAAAGGCTACCTAAATTTTCATCCATTGACACCTCAAAACATTTTAAAAATCCAAAAAAATCATAACATGTCAAAAATCCAAAAAAATCACAACATGTCAAAAATCTAAAAATAAATAAAAATATCCAAAAAAAAAAAAATCCAAATAACTCTCAAAAATCCAAAAAAAAAGTCATCATTTGTCATGTCAGTGAAATAAGTCAGACATAGTCAGTCATTCAAAATGTCGAAATTTAAATTGTGAACCAATAGACAACATAGTCCAGTCAAAATCAGTCAAACTTCCAAAATAATGTCAAATCAATCTTCAAATTATCAATCAATCAATCACTTCAATCTAAATCATTCCAATCACCTCATTTCTTCTATTCAATTCATCACATCCTATCATCCAATCAAATCATCATATCATTCCAAACCACTTCTTCAAATGAAATTAATCGAATCAATCCAAGCAATAATACAAATGCAAGTCAATCCTTAGTCTATACCAATCAAGTCGATCAATCTTTCCATATTATCCAATCACATCCTTTGGTCTTGATCCTAGTCTTGTTGTAAACCCAATCAATCAAAGTCAATTAGTCAAATAATCAGTCATCCTTGTGTTGATCTAAGGATATGTCATTCTCCGCAATGACAACACTATCATCATCAATCAAATTCAATCAATCAATCATTCATCCTTGTGTTGATCTAGGGATATGTCATTCCATACAATGAAAACACTATCATCATCAATCAATCAATCAATTACTCATCGGTTTATAGCTTGACAAGGGAAATACCTTGTTTTTTTTTTTAATAATTTGTTCATACTTGCTTGCTTGCTTCTGTGTGCTATCATTTTTATCTTGCATTTGCGTCAAATCCAACTTATTCTAGCTAATAATCATATATTGTATCTAGACAAGGTTGTATTATGCTGGGGCATGAGACACATCATCACCTTGGCCCTTATACCTTGGTGCATCATGCCTAGTGTTACATCAAACATCATGGTTGTTCATTTTCTTGCAACATAATGTATCATTCATCTCCTTCATCTACTTCCTATCTTGCTTCTTGTCCCTCATTATCCTTTTATTTTGAGAGCATACTCATGATTGTCCAACCCACCTATCCTCTCAAGGGGGCATCATCATTCCACTCTTATTTCATCATCATCCTATCTTTCTATCATCATCCATTTTCCTCTATCCATACCTTAGCTTCTTTGAAATGATGTTACTCGACACAAATCTCATCATCTCAAACATCATCTCAAAGAGGGGCAAAATGTAGACACTAAAAATTGTCCCATGCTTGCAATTTCTAAATTCTCCATCATTTCCTCTTTTGTCTTTGATAATTAAATAATTTTAATTATTTAATAATTTTCTAATGTCATATGTCTTCTATTATTATTTTTTTAATTATTTAATTAATTAATTTCTATCTTTATTTCTTCCTTGATTAATTAAATAAATTTTATTTATTTAATTACATCACTAATTAAGTCCTCTTTTTTCTAAAATTAAATAAATTCTTATTTATTTAATTTTTGTCCACTTTCAACTATAATTAAATAATTATTTTAATTATTTAATTATTCATTAGCTTTTTCTCTCATGAATTAAATTAATTTTATTTGTTTAATTTGGTCCACTCTCTTGAATTTTGAATTATATCATTATTTAATTCAAAATGATTCCTTTTGTCACATTCCTCTATAATTAAATAATATCTAAAGTTATTATTTAATTATTCATTGGCCACCCAAATTAAATAATTTTTATTATTTAATTTCTCCCATCACCTCTTTATCCATGTCAATCTTATCTTCCACATCAAATCATATCTTTTGATATCTCATTTAATCCTAGCCTTGATTGAATTATCTCATAATTCAATCTCAACCCTTAATCCTTATCATTGCCCTAATTTTTACCTAACCCTAGTCCATACTACAACTTTCAATCTTGGCCATTGATTAATACATCTTATTGACATCCAATCTCAACCATCAATCAAAATTAGACCTTTCCTATAAATCAACCCTCTCATAATTCATTTAGGGGGTTGATTCTTCAAGTATCCTTATGTGTTCAAAATAATTCTTGAATCATTCATCCATTTCTATCTATCATCATTCATCTATCATCTCCATCTCAATGTTATGCTACATAATTGAGAAACCAACATTCCTCCAACAATCAACCTTCAAAATCTTGCATTCTCATGTAGGTGGAGAAGAGCCATGGAGGTCAATCAAGTCTAGTTTGAAAATTGGTTTGTATTTCCTTTGTTTATTTGCATTTTCATTCTAGTTTGTGCTTCATGGTACTTGATAGGGTTTAGTTAGTTTGTTGTTTTCAACATTAAATCTAAATTTTTCAATATCTACAATAATCAATCAAGTAAATGATGAGTATCAAACTAAAGATGACAAGCTAACTCCATACAAGAAATTGGTGGAAAGTCTTAAGGAGTCCTTGATTGAGATCACATTTGAGCAGATACCTAGAGAAAACAACAGAGCAACAAACACCATGGAAACAATTGGATCCCTATTGGATATCCCTTGTAATGTCCCAAAGCATGAATTTCTGGTAGAGCAAAATTATCATGCCTGCATTTGAGGTACCGAAGTCAGAACTTGTGTGCAAAATCTTTGGTCTTGGTAATCCCTGGTATCATGATGTATACACCTAATTGTGAATAGGGGTCCTACCTGCTGACTTACCCTCAAGCCTAAAAGAAACCTTTGTCAATAATTCCTCTCGTTTTATCATCCTAGGAGAAATACTTTACTGGAGGAGCATAGAAGGAACCCTATTATGTTGCTTAAATGTTGAGGAGGCCTTGACTACCTTAACCGAGGTACATAATGGCATATGTAGTTCACACTCAAGTGGTATGAACTTGGCCAAGAAACTGTTAAGGATGAGGTATTATTGGCCTTCTATGGAAAGAGAAGCACATGACTATGTCAGAAGGTGTCTACAATGTTAGCAGCATAGGGACCTCATCCATGCACCAGCTCAAGAACTTCATCCTATTGTCACACCATGGCCCTTTTCACAGTGGGAGATCGATCTCATTGGAAAAATCACCCCCACCTCATCCAGTGCCCACAATTTTATCATTACCACCACTAAGTACTTCAAAAAGTGGGTGGAAGCCATACCCATGACTTACATAACTGGAAAGAAGATATCAAAGTTCATCCTAGACTATTTAATATGCTACTACGGTGTACCACAAGGCATTATCTTAGATAATGGGACACCATTCAAAAATCAAGATGTCTGTGACCTATGCTATAAATTTAAAATCCAACATTGCTTTTCCACCCCGTACTATCCTCAAGGATACAACCAAGCTAAGGCTATGAAAAAGACCATTTTGAAAATCCTTAAGAAAATGGTCAATGAAGCTAGTCATGATTAGCATCTCCAACTGAATCCTGCCCTCTAGGCCTATTGAACTAGCATCCGCACACCCATAGGTGCAACCCCATTTTCCCTAGTCTATAGATCATAAGCCATATTACCCATCAAGATCGAGCTCCCATCACTGAGAATATCACTCTAGAATCTCATCATGGATGAGGAATATCAAGTTTCAAGACTGAACGAGTTGGAACTACTAGATGAACGATGAATGGAGGCATTAAACCACTTGTAGGTGCATTAGAACCGACTCAAGCGAAATTGTAACAAGAAGATCAAGAGTAGGACCTTCCAAGTCAAAGAACTTGTGCTAAAGGAGAACCAGAAGAATTTCCCAAATCCAAACGGTAAAGAAAAATTTAAACCCAACTAGTTGGGGCCATTCATCATCACAACAAGCTATAAGTTAGGGGCATATCAGTTATCAACACCTGAAGGGGAACCTCTGTAGGAGCCCATGAACAACTCCCATCTCAAAAAGTTTTATGCCTAAATCTTTCAAGGTATAGAACCAAAAAATAAAAAAATAAGAAAATGTCTTGAAAAATGGTCACCTTACATGAAAACTGAAAAATAGGCATCTTGGTGACAACAAAAAAATCAAAAAAGCAAAAAATCCAAAAAAATCATAAAAAGGATAAAAAAATAGTAAAGAGAAAAAAATTATCCTCTAGTGAAAACCACTTCGGTGGCACTTTGGGCAAGTACCTTGGTGAAAACCTAGCAAATATGTGCCTTGTGTAAATAAGCACTTTCCATCCCCCAGGATCTCCACAGCTTGTTATGCACCATTCATCCATTATGCTTCCATCATCCATCACATTCCATATCTCCATCCATCACCCATCTACGTCTGCATCATAGCTTGGTCTTGTGTTTGTTTCATGATCCCTCCTAGTACTACTCAGCCCATTCTCAAGGTCATTTTGTCCTACCTTTATCGGAGTAGTCTATTGTATCACACTGGGGGCATGTTCTTGTCAGATTAGATTCATGTATGTTCTTGAAATCCCAAAATCAGAAAATCCAAAAACATCCAAAAATAAAAAAATCCAAAACATTCAAAAAATGAGAAAATCCAAAAACATCATAAAATAAAAAAATCCCAAAACATTCAAAACATATCAAAATCCCAAAATAGGTCAAAATTTAGTCAAAAATTCAAAAATAGAGTCATCATGTCAAACTATGTCATCTATGAGCTTTGAACGTAGCCAAGGTTGATCTATGAGCTTTGAACGTAGGCAAGGTTGATCATCCCTCAAGACACTTAGGTCAGTCCTTTAGGAGTTTGTTATAATAAACTGGCAATCCATTTGTTCATATCTCATCAATAATTGAGTTTGTGTCAGTCAAACTATGTGGTCTCTACATGTATAATGTAGGCAAGCCTAATATGTTGATCAACCCCTGAGGCCCCTAGGATAGGTCTTTAGGTTAGTCTCTTGGTCAAAATATTAGAAAACCCCAAAACATCAAAAAATTCGAAAATCAAAACATTTGTAAAATCTTGAAAATACCAAAAACAACCTCAAAACATTTTAAAAACATCAAAAACATCCAAATATTTGAAAAAATCCATCCGTCCCCATCTTGCTTTCACCAGCAATACAAATCACTCATAATGAATCAATCGTCATCCTCAACCTTTGGTGAAACAATTGGAAACAAGTCTAGTAGGTTAAAAGTGAAAAATTAAGCGTCAAAGCCTCAAGCCCAAGTCAGTAGGTAAACAAGTTGGTCAACTCTTTGTGTTGATAGTCTATCATCCAATTAGTTCTAAATCAATCATATGATATTGCCATGTCCTAGGATGTATCCTCCCTACAATGGACATCAACATTAGGCATCATCGTATTTTAGTCTTGGCTAGCGGTGCTGAAGAAAATTAGCTTGTTTGTTTACTTTATCTTTGTCTTTTGACTTATCTTTTTGCACTCATTTTTCTGACCTCTCGATGATGTCCCAAATGAAGGGATTTAGAGAGAAAGGAATGGGGCAATGATCATGATCTTTTTATCTGTTGTTCTTGTTGGATATTCTTGTAATATAACTTGGTCGTGAGTGCTTTGTTTAGGTGTGGGGAAGGTGTTTTAGATATCTTGTTGACCACATAGGAAGGCTTGTCTTCCTATGTTTTGGTCTAGGATGTTTGGAATATCTGAACTGCATTTTGAACAAGGTTCTGTATGCTAGATGTGAACAAGAGTACTCCTATCTCATTGTTCAGTCAAAGTCCATCACACTAGGTGCAATGCCATCCTAGTTCTTTATACCTTGATGCATCATGCCTATGTGTGTTATCAAACATATGGTAATTGGCCCTTTTAAAATCCCAACTCCTCGATAAGAAAATCATCATCATCATCATCATTTCATGACTTGTTGGAATCTCTTACATTCTTCTCTCCTTTTTTGTGCTAATATGGTACCATGACAATTAATTGCAAATTATTGTCACCAATGCATCCATCCTACATCCATAAATTGTTAGAATTCTACATAACGCATACCATATCATATAGAAAGCATTTATCATATCACCTTCATTACATTGACATCATTGCATAATATAGATTGGTTATTCTAAGCATCTCATAAACCATACATATGCATTCATTATATAAGCATAAAATAAACCATCCCATATGCATTATTAAACTCATATCACATACCTCATAAAACATCCATTACAAAAATCATAAAGAGCATATCATGCACATCATATACATAGACAATATTAACATCTGTCACATCATATGCATACATATCATCCATTTGCATTATCATAACATGGGCCTCGTATCATATGTACCACTGTATCATCTCATTATCATAACATCATAAGTTCATTGTCATATCATACATGAGAAAAAGTACTAAAAGGAAAAGATCACATCCCATACATCTCATCATCATCCATTAAGTGCATAATATAGATTTGTTAGTCTAAGCATTTGCATATCATAAAATTTTGTATACATCATCATAAAAAGTGCATAAGAAAAGATACAAAAAAACAAAAATGCATCCAATAGATCATTGCATCACATCATCATAAATTCATACGTTGCATATCATCATCATCATCACATAGGAATCATATAGAATCATCTCAGCATACATAAGATAGAATCATTACATCGCATATAGAAGTAAAATCCATCCATAAATACATAACATAGAATAGAACACCATACATTGGATAAAAATCATCTCATCTCATATATATCATCAAATAATATACTGTCATGGTACAAAATCTGGATCAAGTGTGTATCAAATACATAAAGTAAAAATTCCCATAGGGCTATCAAAAATGAGCTCTTGGGGCACAAAAGAATCGTGTCTCTGATAAAAAAATTCTCTAACCTTGCTGGCTACCCTTTCCTTCCCTAGGTTGTCTCTCTCTATGGTCCTCAGGGGTTGTGTAACTTGTCTATTGTGAATAATCAGGGACTCGAGATGTTTGGGGCATGACCTGATGATAGTGGACCCTGTAATAGTCATTCTCTTTGACTGCCTTCCTGTATGCACATAAGGAAATAGAACTCTGGGAGGAAGAGGAAGACATACTCGCTAGCTACTTCCTGCGGCTTGTCTCCTAGGCAACCCTAAGCTCTACAACCTGCCTCTGCTAGACAGCCTGATCCCTCTCCTATCTCAATTGGTCCCACTCTACCATCAAGGAAAACACCTATCCATGTAACCCTACAATATGAGCCTATAGCTACTGAATTTGGACATCTCCCTGATTAGGCGGTGGTGGAGGTCCTTGATCTCTCTATGGTGGTTGGTCTTCCTGCATATCTTGCCTCTCTTGGTCTTAATCTTGTCGCCCTGGATCTTGATATTGCCTCTACTGATCTAGTTGCTAATCGGGCTACTAATCCTATGGGCCCTTGTCCTAAACTGGCTAATGAGGTGGCCCATCTCCTCCTCGGTCCTCATCCCCATCTTCGTCTCTACCCCCTTGGCCTCCCTAGCCCAAACCTCAACCTGTCCCTCTACCTCTACCTTGTGCCGTGTAGATGGTGTGCTTGGTACTGTTAATTGAAGAGGGGCCAAAACCAATCTCTATAGGCTTGAGTGGCACCTGCATCATCCCAACCGTAATTGTATGGGCATGGCTTGGCCACTAGCTACATGAAACTCTATACCACCTCAACTAGTGGCCCCATGAGGTATCCCTCATGGTACATGCAAATATCACCACATATTGGTCATTGGGTCTATCCTAGTGCTCCTAGAAATGGTACATGCAAATATCACCACATATTGGTCATTGGGTCTATCCTAGTGCTCCTAGAACTATCTTTGGATCCGGCCCAAGAGATATCTCTCTATCATCGTATGACCCCTGCCCTACATAAGCATGTCTTATCGGGTGAAGAAGAGTTGTTTCACATTATCATACTAAGCGAGCAATCCAAGGTATGGCCACCTTGTAAAGGCTCACATCTCGTCCAAGACTCTCCTTCAATGGGGAATCCCATGCTATCCTATGTGTGTAAATTAAACTCCTACTTGGTATCTCCTGACAACTAGATCATCTGGCTCCATATCAACTGTAACAACTCTTGGATAAAGTATAGTGATGTGCTCCAAGGCCCAGATGTGGAGGATTGTGACTCCAACCCTGATGGCTCTATCATTAATGTATGAAAACTCATGTAAATCACTTTAAAATGAGGTCAATAGAACTAGCCCCCAAGAAAAGAATATCCATCGTCAGACCATCAACTCCCAAGTGAGCCCTCATCTAGGACTGAAGTATCAGCCCCGCCAATTTGGTGCAACAAGACCTGATATGATGGCTTCTATAACCAAGAAAAATGGTGAAACAACAAGCTTGTAACACTCTAGCTTGATCTGGCCCTTAGAAAAAACAATCTAATTGAGACCCATCAATTCATAACATGCCTCCCTCCTAGCATCCGCATTGTATATCATGCACTCTCCATGGACGGGTAGTCTAAGTATCTGCCACACATCCTCTAGTGTGAACATGGCTTGTCTTGTCTAAAAGTGGAAGGAGGATGTCTCATTGTGCCATCACCCTGCAAGCACTGTCATCATCCCTAAATGATTCCTAACTAGCGGTGCATAAGCAATGTACTAGAGTATGATCTCCCCTGGGTGCTCCTGCTACCGCTCGGTACCCTCCAAAATGCAAAAAATTACTTGGGACCTATGCTTGTGTGAATGAAGGATCCCCACCTCCTCCTATGTCAAGAAAGCAACCGCATTAAATTTCATAAAAAATCATGATCTTGATTTGTCCTAGCATGCCTAAAACAACATATGTGTCATTGTTTGTAGGTGCGACACAATTTGAAAGTTCCAAACTATGTTGATAGGACCCCTAAACTCTCAAACTTCGTCGCCACAGTGTAGTTTGAGGCACAATTCAGTTTAGTATTAAACCCTAGTTTGCAAGGTGGCCTATCACGGTACTATTCTCATATGCGGTTCAATTTGGAATTTGAACCCTAACTCCAAACTATGCCATGGCATCGCTATTCGCAACTATGGTGCAATTTGAGGCCACACGACACCAAAATAAACTTTCAAGCGGTGCTATATTGGACCGCTGGTAAAAACCTAACTTCCTAAGCCAATAAATGCACACAAAAATTGAAAAACAAGGTCAGGTCAAGTTGACTCACCGGTGGTCCAGTGATAGGTAGCCTTTGGTGTGTGCATACTTAGTTTGAAATGTGTTGGGGAAGCTGCCATTGCACCATCTCTCGAAGGGGTTAGAGCTCAGAGGTGCAAAATCTCAAAGGGTTGAGTGTGGAAATGAATTGGAAATGACCCCTCAAGGTCTATTTAAGCCTGAAAATTAGGGTTTTTTGACTACATTTAGCCATCCAGGTAGGGTTTTGGTCCCCTGATCTCGTTTTATCCCAATTGAGGGTCATTTTGCATCATTTTGTCATGTTTTAACTCATATTTTGGCATATTGGGGCCTTTCTGGACCTGTTAGACACCTTGTCCTCTTTTTTCTTGAGATCATGCAAAAATCCAAATTTTCATTCGATCTATCAATGGGGTAGTATATTGGCATGTTTTCTCTCACCTGGGTAGTAGTGGGCCAATTTTGAAAATCAATTTTTTTTTGAGTTTTGATGAAGACAGTTTATTCTTTGAACCAACACAAGTACTTTGCTTCAAAGAGGGGAAAAATGTAGACTCGAAAAATGTACCAATCACACTTGATCCTAATTACTAACATCATTTCATCCTAAATCATCTTCTTAGCTAATCATCACCCTTCATCCTTTAATTAAATAAATCATCATTTATCTGATTAAGTCATTCTCTCTTGTTAATTAAATAAATCAATGTTATTTGATTAAACCTACTTTGTCTATTTAATTAAATAATTCAATTTATTTGATTAAATATCTAACGTCATCTCATTAAATTAAATAAATTAAACCTTGTTTAATTTAATCTTACATTATCCTCTTTACATTAAATAAATCAAAATCTTTTTATTTAATTAAATCTAAATCACATTCTTCTCAACTTTGATTTAAATCAACCCAAAAATCTAAATCAAATTGTCTCATCAACTAATCCCTCATTAAATTAGTCAAATCATGATTAATTTAATCCTAATCATCCAATTCCTCTAGATATTGTCACTTGCAAATGAAAATACATTTAATTAATTTATTAAATCCCTATTTTCTCTCAACACGACATCTTTAGGGGAATATTCCTCCAAGTTTAAAAATCCATCCAAGTGGATTTGTCCTTGCAACAAGACATTCATTTCCTCTTACATGTCCTTGTACATTGAGCCAAGTGGCATTTAAGTCATTCTTTTCTCCCTCCAACAAGTCATTTCACAAATTTGAAATTCCACCTAATAACATTTATTGTGCATATTCATCTAAATGTGTTGAAGCTTCATCCATTCACATCTTGAAAAGTGGTACTTGCCCATTGGATGTTGAATGATCCCACATTTTTCCATTTTTCTCATTCCTCCATCTTGTCTTTCTATAAATAAGAGGCTCATACTTTTTTTTGATCATCCACAATTTGAGTAAACTTATTATACTCAATTTCATCCTCAAGCATATCTATTTCCATCAATTTTATCAAGGTCTTAGCTAGGTTATGTAGATTTTCCATCATGGAGCTCAATTGAATCTTCAACAAAGTGGATCACTCTTCAACATTGCATCAAAGGAGTTGGGAAAGGGTTAATTTTCACAACAAATTGGCACAAATTCCCCCATGGGATTGATATTTTCATCTTAAAATAGGATTTCATTACTTTCTTGGTTCATTTTCTTCATTTTCTTTCCTATTTGAGATTTGCAAATGAATTTCATGGGGAATCTTGATTCTCACTTGCATTTGATCTAATGATGTGTTTGTTTGTTTTGTTTGTGTAAGTATAGGATTGGGGTTCTATAGTGACTATTATTTTAGCGGTGCATTTCCTTTCATCATTCTTCTATTGGCAGTGAGCCATTTTTTTTTGTAGACAGTGATCCTTTCTCTTTTGGTAGTGAGCCTTTTTGTATCTTTGGCTATAATAGCCAAGCAGTGAGTTTGACCGACATTGAGCCACCCTACATTGAGCAACTTGGTAGTGATCCCTTGTAAAAATTACCTTAACTAGTGCTTTATAATTGAGAATTATTATTCTCCATGTTTTTTCCCTTCTCGGGTTTCCACGTAAATTTTGTCATTCTTTGTGCATGGTATTTTTTTGTGCTTTCATTTTCATTTTAGTATCTACTTTATTTAAGTTTGCTCTAGATTAATTAAAGTGAGAAAAATTGTTTGATGATAACTGATTCACTCCCCTCTCAATTATCTGGATTGTTTAACATGTGTATGCTCTCACCTTGTGCAAAATCAGTGATTAGAAGCCAAACCCATCTCTTTATGTTTTTAATCCCTTAGAGGGCCTTCCACCCATCTTTAAAAGGTTGGAATGACCCAAGTGGTAAAGGGCTAAATCCAAGTCCTTCCAAACTGCTATATAAATTTGTGGTTGTAAGGAAAGATTGCAATGAATGATAAGTGGTACATGATAGCTCTCCCTTAGTATCTTTATGAAGTGAAAAACCCTTGTTCTAAGGGTTGGGAGACCTCTTGAAGGAGTTTATCATAGTATCCCCTAAACTAGAAGCCCTTAGTAGACACCTCTTGTTTTTAGAAGCCTATCCTTTCAAATGTTGCTTGGTATATTGTAGGGTACAATATCATGCTTGAAGATACTTACTACTGACTTCCTTGAGTAGAAATAGAAAATTCCTCTTTGGGAATTCAAAGTTGGTGTGCTTGAAAAGTGAGTGTCATCTAAGGGGGAGCCAGTTCCACCAAAATTATAAGCTATCTTCTCTCAAAAGAGAGAACTATTTCACACTGATCTTGGGGTATTTCAGTGGGATATACCAAGTATACAAACCTTTCTGAATAAATAGGTTGCAATTGTCTTTGAGTCAAGTCAAAACATTCAGAGATTGCGCTTTCGTGTTTGAACTATATTCTTGTCACAAAAAATTTCAATCACCCTCAAACATCATTGCCTATCATAAAATTTGGGTCTCATGCTTCATCCATCATAGTAATCATCCCTAAACCATCCACAACCTTCCCAAAATTTCACTAATCATCCTACAACATCCTCAAAAAATCCCAAAACTTTCTTCAGATCCTTTCTAAACTTTCCAAGATCATTTATAATCCCCTTTCAAAAAATCTCAAAGACAAACATGCCTTCATCCCTATCTTCCACATCATCTTCAACTAAATCTTCATCTAAACCTAAACCAATAATCACAATTAAGGGAGTTCCTAATGAAATTCCTCCAATAAAACCAAAAGTTGTACTCAAGGGCGCCCCTAATCACATTCAACCACCTAAACCAATAATCACACTTAAGGGAGTCCAAACACCATCCTCTCCATTATTCACATATTCCTCTTATCCTTCACACACACAAACACTTATTCTCCAACCTCTAATCTTAATCCTCCATATTCATCCCCGACCTTTGAGCGAGACCAAAATATTGAATATTTTGAATATTGTTTGAAAGAGCTTGAAAAACAACTATAATCCCAATATTTAAATGAAATGGTGAAATCATATCATAAGCCTTTATCCTCACCAAAAACTACATCATCAAAGTTCAATTTCCATGAATTTATGCAAAGGCTAAATGAGAAACCTAAATCTAACTCAAATACAAATAATATTGTGCAATCCTACAATTTCATGCATCTGTATTCACCCCCCATAAGTCAAAATAAACCTCATGAGTCTTTCATCCAAGTTAACAAATCTATCCAACCATCCTCTCCCATCATACCATCTATATCCAATGATTCATGTCAATCTCTTAGTCTAAAGCATGCTAGCATAAATCTCCTTGCACATCAAGATCAAATTATTCTTTCCACTCCATCCAATGATCCCAAAAATCTCTAATGCTCTCCAATCTTTGACCAAGATCCCATCTCTCAAGAATATCATGATGATCCCCATTATCTCTTTTTGTTTCATCCAAGATGATCCCTTTCCATCTTAGGAGAAAATTATCCTTCCAAGTCCTCTTTCCACCCCATCTAATGAATCCATACTATCTCATGATTTTGGTTGTAGGACATAATAACCCAACCAAAACAACCCTAGATAGAATAACCTAGTGACAATAACCCAAGGAAAAAATAACCAGAGTCATAATAACCCAAGCCAAAATAACTTATGGTCAGAATAACCCATGGATAGAATATCCCCGTAAGAATATAGAGTACTTAAGGAAAGAAAAATTTATAAATTACATGTATGTTATTCTGTCCATGGGTTATTTTGACCACGGGTTATTCCATCCATGGGTTATTATGACACTGGGTTATTATGATTGGGTTATTATGTCCAAGGTTATCTTGGTCAAGTTATTATATCTGGATACCCATGATTCCATTGCATCCCAAGAGTCTGATAGTTCTTCCATCATATCCAATGATTTCCTACCATCTAATGATCAAGATATGCTTTCTAAGAAATATTAGGATTCCCTTCCTCATCAAGATCAAGATATACTTCTATTCAAGGATACCCTTTCATTCCAGGATGATGTTCATCCTTGTCATGATCAAGATATTCCTTTCATACCACTTCATGATGATTTTATACCTAATAAAGAGCAAGCTCCTCCATCTTCTACACCTTGTGATCCTTTTCCAAGTCAAGATCAAAGTACCCCATCATCCTCATGTCAAGAGCCTATCACACCTATCCAAGCTGTCCATGAACCATGTTAGTTCTAAAAAATGATGGTTGAGGAACCATAAGAGGTGTCCAAGATCTTTAGGCTCTACCAGACCTAGGCAGGTGTACCTGTTCAAATGGAGCAACTTAGATTGTGTTTTTCCTACTTAAGCAATTTGTCCACAATGGAAATTGAAGGTGGAGAGATGAAAACCTATTTGGTATAAATTGTATAAAAAATATCAAGATAGAGTTATGAATATGTTTAGTTAACATATGTAAAATTCTAAAAATGAATTGGCTAAAACTAAATGATGAGATGGATAAGACCAATGCCTTGTGGGGCGGATGGAGTCTAATGAAGATATAGAATATGTGACCTATAATGGAAATAACTCAAACTATTTGGCACACTAATATTGGTTTATAACTTGTATAAACATGCAATAATGCAATTACCAAGTTCTCATTGATCCAAATGACCTTTTGCAGATTACTGTGATTAATTAAAAGAATTTAATCCTTTCTTGAAGGACTCAATTAACCAAACCACACAAAAACAACAAATGTGCTTTGATAAACTGAAAATATCCTTGATACATCAATTTAAATAATAAGGAAATTTCAGCCTTGGAGAAAACTAGATAATATTTTCAATAAATTTCAACAAATAATTGATACCAGTATGAGGCCACAAAATTAGATATTTTCCATTGACTTCCTCAAAATTTATACGTGCATCATGGTATTTTTAAATGTAAGCATTTTATCTACTCGCCTATTACTTTCTCCTATATGTAATCTAATAATTCCTTTTGGTCTTCGTCTCTCTTATTTATATGAGATGCAACAAGCTTCAAATGAAAGGACATGTCTTTTGATAACAAAACATAATTATGAAATTAAGCATAACTGAAAGAAACAAACATGTGTGTTAAAGCATAATTGAAAGAAACAAACATGTGTGTTAATCTGTTAATCTTCGAGTAAAAGCTCGTGGTCATCTAAGACCTGTGCAAATCTTTTATTGTATGATAATTTCTCTATGTCGTGTAGATGATCAATCTTCATCAGAGCCCAAATACTTCTCCTGCTACTTACTGATTGTTAGATAATTTATCCATTTGAATTCTTGTGGAGATGTGAAATTTGTGAGATGAATTTTCCATCTATTGTCCAGGAGATTTCTGACATCCACTACAAAATTTGTGTATCCACTATCCACCATGGTAATCCCATCAAGTAAAGTATGGAATTTGTTAGGATTGATCTTCCCATCATCATGTACATGTGTCAAGCCTTTTGGAACTATTTGATCAAACTCTTCCTTCCACTCATCCATTCCATTTATCTAATTATCATATTTGAATATTGATGGGCTGAAGAGTCATTTAATGGACTCATGCAATCCTTCTATTCTCCAATTTCTTCCCCATATCTACCAAATACTTATATTCCTCAATTACACTCTTCGCCATTTCATGTGTTGGTTTGAGTCTCATTGGGGCATCTGGATCCCATTGTGTGGCTTTGCATAGAGTAGTTAGTATGTGATAGGTTGGTTGCCACCTTTTCTGGAGCTCTTCAAGGATAGGGGAGTTAGCATTTACTTGTTCCAAATCTTTAGTCAAATTGTGAAAGATTTCATATAATCCACCTATCTTTTTCTTCAATATCTTGATTTTATGCTCCAATATCTTCCTTAGAATCTCCATGATATGCTGCTTGACATCCTCCATATTATGTTTCTTCGAATTAGCAATTTATATTTCAATTGTTGAATTTGTGGATCTTCTGCTTGGATTGTTGGGTGATAAACAACAATTTCATCCCCTCTAACAATGGTAGCCTGCTACAATTGTTTCTTTAGCTTCACATTCTCAATATAAAATTTTTTCACTTCATCATTTGGCAGTTTTACTCTCTTTTCATATTCATTGATCTTCTTGTCCATATTTTCTACCACATCTTTAGTGAACATTACATAATGCATAGTTATAGTTGCAACCTCTGTAGGAGTTGTGTCTTTCATCATTCTCACCATGGCTGATCCCCTCATTTCTTGCACCACATGCAAGATCCCAGGCTTCCTTGTGTTCTTCTATTATGTCCACAAAGAAAGAGTTTGGGTAGTAGGGATGTACCCTATTCCTGAAACACCTTCCTATGAATCAGACTCTGCTACTAACATTGGATCATCTTGTGCTCTAATTTGATAGAAAAGAAACACTTTGGATAAATCCATCCCTGATATGATCAGCAGATCACTTTTAAATACTGGTTCTCTTGCCTCTTGGGGGGTAATATTAATATTATCAATATTTAATTCTGCCAATGTCTAAGCCTAGATTTGAGCCTTCTTTGATTCATCAACTCCTATAAAGATTGATTTTCAATCTCTACTGAAATTGTTTCATCTTCATCTTAATCCAGATGTCCTTAAATTCACTTGTATGGATGAAGTTATCATCTTCCATAAACCTCAGAGAGGCCACAATCCTTTCATCATCCTAAATCTCCTCAGCACCTTCTTCTAATATATTTATTTTGGGATCATGAGGCTCCTTACTTTTTTATTGCTCTGCCACCTCCTTCATTTCAGTTAGTGCCAAAACTACCTTTTCTTCTTCATCATCACTTGAGTCATAATCAACCAATGACTCATTCTTTTGTCTCTTGGCCTAG
>VDFB02150172.1:44626-127801 GCA_007258455.2 Sequoia sempervirens | reverse complement strand
GGATGTAATGGATTTTGGGGTACGGGTTGCCCCAAGATAGTGTTTGTGTCCAAATCTTGATTATTCACAAGGGGGTGTGTTTGTAGTGCATTGAGAAATGCGCTCCCTTTGTTAACAATATATTGAGTTGGAGCAATGGATGATGTAATTTGGGGAATGGGTTGGGTGATGCTTTGGAATGGAGGTGTGGATGATAGTAGGGGCATGGATGAAATTGGAGGCATGAAACCAAGAGGTTGTTCCACAATGGTGCTCACATTGTAATCGGAGGGGAGTTTAGCCCCTTTCTTTGCTAATTCAAGCATATATTGTGAGGGATGGAACTTCATCATGATGTTGACAATTCCATTATTTTCAAGATTTTGGACCATTTCAATGATCTCATATTGTGTCATCCCAAAGGAATTATTGGTGATATCCTCTACTTGACCTTCCTCTTGAGGATTTTGTGATGATGAAGGAAGATTAGTTAGGGGATTCCTTGATCCAATGGGATTGATTTTGGAATTGGTTTGACTTAGGTCACTTGAAATTGATGTTTCTTTGTTGGTCTCCATGTTCTTCTTGTGTTGTGATCTTGTTTGAACCATAAAATGGAGCTCAAAAGAGAAGATCTAGGAATGATTAAGGATCAAAGGTGTGATGGTGAAATTTGTGAAAGGTGGATGATATGGATGATTAAACTCTTAGAAGATCTTGAGGGGGATGCTAGACTTTTGGGACTTTTTGGATTATGATTTTGGATTCTTCAATTTGTTTTGATCTTGGTTTTGGATTCTTGGATTCTTGGATTTTGACCTTGATTTGGTTTTGGATTGTTTTTATTTTGGATAATGAAAAAATAGATCCCAAGATGTTGGATGTTATCTATGGGATAAATTTGTTCACAAGATGATAATTTGACTAAGTGTAGGGAGAAGGATACATCTACCCACACCTAACCAAACAAAGATGACTTGATGATAATTCAACCAAGCATATGGAGAAGGATACATCTACACATACTTATCCAAAAAAATGTTTTGATGGTTTGATTCAAGTATTTTGATTCATGGATTTGCCAAAAATTCTATCATAAAGGATGGTTTCAAGATTTTCAAGAGTTGTTGGTGAGATGATTTTGATTTTATGTTTGAAAGATGGATGAAGGTTGACTTTGATCCTATGGGTACCTAAAAAGAAACTCTTGTATACAAGACCTCGATTTTGAAGAACATGCTTTACTCTAAACAAGATGTTCAAATTGTTGAAAAAGTCTTAGATTCTGACAATAATAAAATGAGTACAAATTGGGATTGTCTCTTGAAGCTCTTATGTAAAAGTTGAAAAGCAATCTTTGTCTGAATTCATAGAGCATTGAGAGATGATTTTGATGATCTTTTGGACTAAGATTTTTTTACTTTGGTTTTCGGATTTTGATCTTGCATGAAATTGTTTGAGACACATGTGTTGGGTTCAATTGTTCTTATATTTTCTTAGTGACTTCTTTCTACCACAAACAATTCTTGATTAGATTTTGAGCTAGATACCTAATGTCTTAACTTCTTCTCATCCCAAAAAGTACATTATGTGGAACCTCAATGAAATCAAGGAGAAAGTTACATATTGTTGAATTTAGTAAGAAAATTGAGATATAAACTTAAATGCTTAGAAACCTCTAAGGATAGAATCCCAAGGGCAAGCAATAGCACTTAAATTTTGTCTAAGATATTTGCTTCCTACAGGCTTTGAAATTTGATGACAATGTTGAATGTTTGTTTCCCAATGTTTTCAATCAAGTAAAGTGTTTTGTTTCCAAGAACATGCACAACCCTATGGATATGAAAGACTATATTTGTTGAATCCCCACTTGGACAAGTCCAACTAGCCTACTTTTAGAGAATGGTTAGATGCTTGACCACACAGGCTCCCCCTTATAGTGCACTCACTTCTTGGGTCAGCCAAGCATCAATACCCATGAATTTCCCATGGCATACTTTCCATTTATACTAAAATTCATAAAAATGTGGGGTGGCTTAAGAATGACCATTCTTGCACCAACAAATAGATCAAGGATTTTGGCCTTTTCTAAACAAGGGTTTTAATGCAAGCATTCCATTCATGGGGGACCATCCATGTGGTGAGAGACCATTGATAACCTCTTCATTGGAATAATCCTCATGATACTTTCCTTTCCTCAAGTACCCACACCTATATACCAGTTGGAAGTCGTTTGGTTTTAGTGTGTTTCTAGTTGGGTCATTCCCTTAGGTGATTACTTTTTCCCACAAGGAAGGCCCTCTAAGATAAATAAAAGTGAGCAAACATATTTGTAGTTCAATTGATCTTTGTTGAGAAACAAAGAGAGAACACACACAATATGTTTCACTATCACTTACAATATTTTTTCAATTTTAGGATCCAAATCAAAGTGTGTAGGAAATTACTTACACAACTTAAGATCACCAAAAAGCCTTTTGATTCTCAAGATCATCGTGAGGCGTGAGAGAAGTGCATACATCTTTTTGATGGTATTATTTTGGGTAAGTGATTACAAGAAAAAGAAGCACATGTTCATTTTATCCTTTCAAAGCACAAGTGAGTTCTTTTTAAGCACCAAAGGAAATGTGAGATTTTTATTGTTCAATTGTTAACCTCAAACAAAATCTAGTATATTTTCCTAAAGTTATTTCTAACCTTTTGCCTTGTTCATTTTAAATGTAAATTGAAACTTAGTGAGTCCTAAAAGCTTGAAGAGGTAAAACCCTTAAATTTGGAATTATAATTGCTTCTAAAAGTGTCTAAAGACACTTGATACAATGGAAAAATAATGTTATACTTCAAACTTCCTTTTTGCTCCTTCCTTGCTTCCACCTAAAATACTGATTAATTCAAGAAAATAGAGGCAAAAACTAGTTAGTAACTCCAAATGATCAAAAGGAAAAAAATCACATGTTGAAAAAATTGAATTTTGACTTTTTATTCCACCCCAGCAGCTCAACCCGCATATGTGGTGTTGTTCGAAGAAATTAGCAGTGTTGGATAGAGCTACTAGGTCTGTAAGCGATGCTCTACACCAGAACAAAGAGTAGGATGGTGGCGCGGTTTTGTTCAGTGGTGCAGTTTGAAGTTTGAAAATCCTAGCGCCTGAGAATTGAACCAGAATTACAGTTTGAAGAGTTGAATTTCTAGGTGGGAAGGTTATAGCAGCAGAGTTTGGAGTTTGAAGTGTCACCGTATGGCATTATTGGGCTAATAGCAATGTTGTATGGCACCGCTAGACTTATAGTAGTGCAATTTTCTATAGACACCAAAAAAATAGAAAAAAGCATGGAATTCTATTTAAAAATGTGATTAGAACTTGAGATTTTCCCTCCTAGCACCAAATGTAGAACCCCAATCCTATACTTGTACAAACACAACAAAAAAACACATCGTTAGATCAAATGCAAGTTAGAATCAAGATTCCCTATGAAATTCATTTGCAAAGCTCAAATAGGAAATAAAATGAAGAAAATGAACCAAGAAAGCAATGAAATCCTATTTTAAGATGCAAAATCTCAATCCCATGAGAGAATTGGTGACAATTTGATGTGAAAATTGGCCCTTTCCCAACTCCTTTGATGTAATGTTGAAGAGTGATCCACTTTTTTGAAGATTCAATTGAGCTCCATGATGAAAAACCTGGATAACCTAGCTAAGACCTTGATAAAATTGATTGAAATAGATATGCTTGAAGATGAAATTGAGTATAATAAGTTTACTCAAATTGTGGATGATCAAAACAAAAGGATGAGCCTCTTATTTATAGAAAGACAAGATGGAGGAATGAGAAAAATGGAGCAATGTGGGATCATTCAACATCCAATGGGCAAGTGCCACTTGTCAAGATGTGAATGGAGGAAGCTTCAACACATTTTGATGAATGTGCACAATAAATGTTATTAGGTGCAATTTCAAATTTGTGAAATGACTTGTTGGAGGGAGAAAAGAATGACTTAAATGCCACTTGGATCAATGCACAAGGACATGTAAGAGGGAATGAATGTCTTGTTGGAAGGACAAATCCACTTGGAGGAATATTCGCCTAAAGATGCCATGTTGAGAGAAAATAGGGATTTAATAAATTAATTAAATGTATTTTCATGTTCAAGTGACAATATCTAGAGGAATTGGATGATTAGGATTAAATTAATCAAGATTTGATTAATTTATTGATGAATTAGTTGATGTGACAATTTGATTTAGATTTTTGGGTTGATTTAAATCAAATTTGAGAAGAATGTGATTTAGATTTAATTAAATAAAAAGATTTTGATTTATTTAATTTAAAGAGTATGATGTTAGATTAAATTAAACAAGGTTTAATTTATTTAATTTAATGAGATGACCTTAGAGATTTAATAAAATAAATTGAATTATTTAATTAAATAGGCAAAAGAGGGTTAATCAAATAACATTGATTTATTTAATTAACAAAAGAAAATAACTTAATTAGATAAATGATGATTAGATAAGAAGATGATTTAGGACAAAATGATGTTAGTAATTAGGATGAAGTGTGATTGGTACATTTTTGTGTCTACAGTCACCAACAACACTAGATAGAATCTCACTATCTGCTACCTCTAATCATACACTTTCACAAACTTCCTAATGTCTAGGTATTCAAATTCACATTCATCACACTTGCTTGCATTGAACATAAAATTTTTATAATCATACCATTCCAAGCCTTCATAATCTCTCAAGTTGGCCAAACACAATTTTATAATTCCTAAGTCATCCAAGCACAATTTGAAATAGGTCACCACAAAAACATTCCCACGATGGAGAGGAATGAAACATGGACCAAATATAGCCACCTCACTCAAATAAATAGGGTGCATGATATCTGAGACCAAAGAGTAAGGTATACATTTTAGAATGCAAACCATGTGCTAGAGCATGCTAACTAACTACCAGATTGGTCTAGACCCAAAAGAATGTATCATATTGTGTTACAAGAGGAATGGGACCAAGATAGATAGAACCCAATATAGATCTTTATAGTATGACATCTGGAACTAGGCCAATCTAGATCACCAATACACCAAAACAAAGCTTCGATCAAACAACCAAGATATTTTGACATCAATGACAACCATTAATGATAACAAGTAGTCAAAATCATCTCAACACATTCCAAAAATCTCCCCCTTTGTCATTGATGCCAACATTCATCAATGAAAAACCAACTTAATGTCAGCATCAAGAATCATCTTATATTCTTTTCTTCTCCTCCTTTGACATCAAAGACAAAGGGAACAACTCCCCCTGAAAAAATTACTCCGCTCCCCCTATGAGGAACACACCAAGCATTGATCTAGATAAAAATGAGCATATAATACCTTGGACCAATGCACACCCTGGTGCAAGTTATTATGGAATAGGAGGGGGAAGAACCCCTAACTTCTATAAGAGATACTCAAAAGTATCTTTGCTCAATGATTTTATGAAAATATCTATAATTTTCTCTTTTGTAGGTACATATTCAAGTTTTACTTCATTGTCCAATACCTTCTCTCTCAAAAAATGATATCTTATGGATATATTCTTCATTTTGGAGTGTTGTACTAGATCCTTGGAAATGTTTATTGTGCTAGTAGTGTCACACATAATTGAGAACGGTTCATCAAATGATATGCCAAAATCCTTCAGTGTTTGTTTCATCCACAATATCTAAGTGCAACATGAGGATGTTACAATGTATTCATCTTTAGTAGTAGATAAAGATATAGAATCTTGTTTCTTACTTGACCAAGCAACCAATTGAGAGCCAAGGAAGTAAGCTCCACCACTTGTACTCTGCCTGTTATCAACATATATGACCCAATCAACATCATTATAGGATGTCAAAGTGAAATCTGAGTCCTTTGAATACCACAACCCAAAATATTTTGTACCCTTCAAATATTTGAAGATCCTTTTTACTGCAACAACATGTGATTCCTTTGGTTCTTGTTGAAATCCAGCTACTAAAAAAACTACATACATAATATCTAGTCTAGTGGTAGTCAAATATAGCAATCTTCCAATAATTGATTTGTACATGCTTGCATCATCTTTAGGTGATTCATCTTCTTTTGTCAACTTGCATCTGGTAACAATAGTTGTACAAACTGGTTTAGAATTCTCCAATCCAAACTTCTTCAATAGTTCTTTTGTATACTTGGATTGAGAAATGAAAATTCCTTTGTTGTTCTAATTTACATGTAATCCAAGGAAGAAATTTAACTCACCTATCATAGAAATTTCAAATTCCTTCTACATTTCATCTACAAATTTTCTACACATATCATCATTACCTCCAAAAATTATGTCATCAACATAAACCACAACAATCAACATCTAATCTGAGTGAGTTCTGTAGTATAAATTACTATTAGCAGATCCCTTTTAAAATCGTTTCCCAATCAAGTATTTGTCTACTCTTCCATACTAGGATCTAGGTGCCTGCTTCAATCTATATAATGCTTTCTTCAACTTACAAACAACATTTGGGTCACTTCCAAACTTGAATCCTTTGAGTTTCTCAATGTAAACTTTTTCCTTCAGTTCTCCATTCAAGAATGCAGATTTTAAATCCATTTGATAAACTTTGAAATCCTTGAAAGTTACAAAAGCTAAGAAAATATGGATTGCTTCCATCTAGGCAACATGTGTTGGATGTTGTGGTTGTCTTGTTGATATCTAGTTGTCATTGATGTCAACACTAGTAGCATTCTTGCATTAGAAGCTGCATATGTCTAGGATATTGAGAAATTTGTAAGAAGAAGTGTTACATGTTGACAATGGTGAAGTGAAGTTCTTTCTATCGGTGTGTTTAGTACGTTGCTACTCTAAGGTTGTGGGCTAAATTTTTTCTTGTTGAGTATGTCTAGTTTATCCATGTTGAATTTAGAGATCCATCAAGTTATGGAGATTTTCATTTTGACAATTTTTTTGTCACTTCAGTTAGTGTTCCTGATTGAAGATTTTGTGATTTCAGTAAGTTCAGTTGTTGTGTATGCTTCTCTAGTGTTTCAAGATACTTTTGGATGTTTCTAGTTTGTTCTTTATCTTTATGGCATGTCCACATTGATTGTTGTGCTTGTGATCCAAGATTTTCTCTTTTATGTTCATGATTTTCATGTTCTTGGCGGACAAGGTGTTCAAGCGTATTGTGGATCTTTGAGGAGAAATTAATTGAAGTTTTTTCGTGTTGGAAATGTAATTTTTTGTTTTCACTATGTTGTGGCCAAACTTGGTTGATTTGCATGAATAATCTTTATTTGTTTTGGGCCGACTATTTGTAATTACTTTTTTATCTTTTTTTGGCCAACTTATAGCGATGTAATTTCTTCTTGTGGATATATAAGAGTGATTGTTTTATCATTTGAAGGCATGAGTGTGGGTGCGAATGCAAAGTGTATGAGTCCTATGTGCAAATAAAGTTTAGATCATTCAAAGATAGAGTACAGAGTGAAGAAGAGTGAAGTAGAGTGAAGAATTGTTCATGTGCTTAATTAAATCTGTAACCAGGCATTAGCATATGCTATTGTCTCAGTTCAAATTTGGATGGTTTTAATCTAAATATTTCTATAAGAAAATGTGTCTTCCTTGGGTAGTGAGCCTTGTTGTATTTGAGTAGTGAGCTCTATGTAGTGTTCCTAAATGCATGTACATTCCCCATTTATATTTCCCTATACTTTTAATAGGGTATAATCTTGTGGACTAAACTCCACCATGGGTTTTCCCCTAATAGGGTTTCCATGTAAAAAATATTGGTGTTATGTGTGCTTTTGATGTGTTGTTCATTTATGCTTTCATGATTAGTGATCAGATCTAAAACTAAGGTTAATAAGTTTAATAAGTTTAAGATTTGGTGAGAACTAATTCACCCCCCCTCTCAGTTGTCTCCCCTTGAGTTCTCAACAATTGGTATCAGAGCTTGTGGTTCCTTGGAAGAAGTTTAATAGCTTGAGGTGTTTTGGGATGGCAACTTATAAGAAGGATAGTCCTAGATTTGATGGAATAGATTATTCTTTATGAAAATCTCAAATGGAGTGCCATGTGAGATGCATTGGTGAACCCTGCTATTGCATTACAAAAAATATATGTGTTATTCCATAGAATGGTCCTACTACTTCTACTGAGATCAATGATGTTGAATATAATATCATGGCTAAGGAGGCGTTGTTGAGTGCTTTGACTGATACTGAGATGACAAATGTGATGGATCTGAAGATTTCTTATGAGATCTGGAAGAATTTGGAGAGCTTGTATGAAGGTGATGCAAATTTTAAGATTGCTAAGATACAAAGTCTAAAAGGAAAATATGAAAATTTGAAAATGGGTGATGATGAAAATGTTACTTCTTTCATGAAAAGAGTAAATGAACTTGTGTGTGGTATCAGATGTGCTGGTGGACAGATAGATGAATTAGAGATTGTTGCTAAAGTGCCTAGATCTTTTCCTGATTCTTACAAATTCAAGGCTAGTGCTATTGTAAAACTCTGAACCATGAAAAATGTTACCAGAGATATGTTGATTGGTAAGCTTACTACTTTTGAGTTGAGTGAATTTGTTGATACCATTCCTAAGGTTGAATCTACTTTTAAGGCTACTACTTTTGGAAGAGATAGACAGAGATATCATCTGGGTGAAAGCTCATGAAGAAAGACATTCAAGTATGAGGATGAAATAAAATAGCTAGATGAAGAAGAAAGAGAGCTTGAAGAACTTGAAGCATTGATTGTGAAAAGAGAAGCCAGAGGACAAGGTAATTATAAGGGAAAGTTGCCTATTAAATGTTTCTCTTTCAATAAGATAGGTCATTTTGCATCAAGGTGTCCTGAGAGAATTTCCAAGTGAAAATTTAACAAGCCTAAATTTCAAAAGTGTTACTATGTTGTTGATGAAGGTGTAACAAATGATGAATCTGACAGAGGAAATGAAAGTGAAGATGATTTTTTTTTTATTGCTATCAAGGAAAATAATCCTATGTCTACTGAATATGCTAGTTGTACAAATCTGGAGAAAACCCTAGCTGCTTGAGTTGAAGAGAAAGATGAAATGGTAATTGATAGTGGTTGTTCTCATCATATGACAGGAGATAAAAGTAAGTTTGTGAATTTGGAGAAGTATGGTGGTGGTGTTGTTATATTTTGTGATAACAAAGCTAGTGTGATCCATGGAAGAGGACACAATTCTCTTGATGGTAATCATAACACTGATGATGTCTTGTATGTTGAAAGTTTGAAGCATAATCTTTTGAGTGTTGGTCAAATGGTTGATAAGGGATACAATCTTTAGTTAATGGATGGTAAGTGCAAAATATTGGGAAATTCAAGAAATATGATTGCACCAGGTACACAAACAAAAGGATATATCTTTCACCTAAATGCTTCTGGTAAAAATTGGTTGATTGCTAAAGTTGATGAGAGTTGGTTATGGCATAGGAGAGTGTGTCATGTTAACTTTGATAACATTTTCAAGATAAGTTACACTAAGGTTGTGAGAGATCTTCCTAAGTTGATGAAACCTATTAATCCCATATGCAAAGAATGTCAGTTAGGAAAGAAAACAAGAATTTCATTTCGAAGTAAACAAAAAAATTCAAATGGATTATTGGAACTTGTGCATAGTGATTTATGTGGTCCTGCTAGAACTAGAAGTTTACAAGGTTACAAATAATTCATGTTGCTTATTGATGATTATTCAAGGTTGATGTGGGTTACTTTCTTATGGGAGAAATCTGAAGCTTTGGAAAAGATCAATATCTTTAAAGCTATGGTTGAGACAAAAAATAATTTGAAGATTAAGTGTCTGAGATCATATAGAGGTGGTGAATTCACTTTCAGTGAGTTTATTTATTTTTGTGAAGAGCATGGAATAAAGAGACAGTTATCTGCACCGTAGAACCTTCAACATAATGGAGTTGTGGAAAGGAGGAACAAAATAGTTCTAGATGCGGCTAGAACCATGATGTTAGAAGGAAATGTGTCTCATTTCTATTGGAGAGAAGCTGTGAGTACTACTATGTACACACGCAACTGGGTACATGTCAAAGGTGATACTAGTAAGACTCCTTTTAAACTATGGACTGGTCAAAAGCTTATTGTTAAATATTTCAAAATATTTGGAAGCAAGTGTTATATCAAAAGAGATGAAGATATAGGAAAGTTTGATGCTAGGAGTGATGAAGGAATATTTTTGGGTTACGCTACTAAAAGCAAGGCCTACTAGTGTTACAAAAAAAGATTGAAGAAAATGGTTTAAAGTGAAAATATTAAGGTTGATGAAAACATAGATGCACTATCTAGAACCTATAATTATGATTATGATGATTAGAATGACAATACAAGCAAAGGAAAGAAAGGTCAGACTATAAATCAAGTTCAAATCATTCTGGTGAATCAAGAAAATCAAGAAGGAAGAACATAAGAGAGATCAAAAGAGCCTAAAGTTGAAGAACATTCTAAGAAGACTCTAAGGTATGTGAGATTGAATCATTCAGAGAATCAAATCATAGGTGATAAGAACAAAGGTGTCCAAACTAGGAGAAAAAATTCAGAGGAGTATTGTTTGATTTCAAAAACTAAGCCTAGCAATGTGAACGAAGCATGCAAAGATGAGCATTGGGTTGAAGCAATGAAAGAGGAATTGTAGCAAATTGAGAAAAATGATACATGGACTCTTGTTCCCAGACCTAAGGATAATAATGTAATTGGAACTAAATGGGTCTTTAGAAACAAATTGAATGAACAAGGTGAAGTGGTTAGAAACAAAGAAAGACTAGTTTGTAAGGGATATTCTCAAATGGAAGGTATTGATTTTGAAGAAACCTTTGCCCCTATTTCTAGAATTGAAGTTGTGAGATTGTTTCTTGTTTATGTTGCTTATAAAGACTACAAGGTTTATCAAATGGATGTCAAGTCTAATTTTCTAAATGGAAAATTGGAAGAAGAGGTATATGTTGAGCAACTTGATGGATCCCAGTTGACTAATCAGTAAGATATGGTGTGTCAATTTAAGAAAGCATTGTATGGTCTTAAGCAAGCCCCTAGAGAATGGTATGCCAGATTGAATAAGTACTTGGTGAAACTTAGATTTAACAAAGCTACTGCTGATAGTAATTTGTATTTCAAGAATGATGATAAAGATTTGATTGTGGAAGGTTTTGTTGATGATATCATATTTGGAGGAGATGATAGCTTGTGGGTATGTGCAGGATCATCAAGGAAAAAATAGGCCCTTAAGTGGCAAAAAATTCAGAAAAATCAGATTTAGGCAACTTGACATAAAAAATTGAATAAGTTATTTATATTATTTGAAAAATATGTAAGAAAAGAATCTGTAGAAAATTGAATGTAGTTTCTAAACTACTAGGCTTATTTTAAAAAAAGAAAAATCTATTTGGTGAAAATTTGAAATTTCAATACAGTAGTACTTAAATTTTAGGGAAAAAATAAGAAGTAGGTGTTTGTCTGACCACCCTAACCACAATAAAATGATAATATTTTTTATAATATTTTAGACATAAGTAGAGGACTCCATGTCCAGATGTGGATTCTTATTTTTTTTTGTAATTTTTTCTAAGTAACAATTAATTTGGTACCTTTTTATTACAACTTTTAAAAAAATTATAAAAATCGTGATGTCCTAATTAATCTTTAATCCTATTTAAAATTCATGAAATGCAATTTTTCTTTTTTTAATGCTATATTATGCAAAGCATAGAATGTGATGCATGTTTTGGATTCAAAAAATGTGATACTATTTGAAAGCTATAGATGTTTTTCAATCAGCCTATCAATCAGGACTTTAGTTGTAATTCAAATAGAAAATAAATAATAATTATTTATTAAATTCAAGTAAAGCATAATTTATATTGGTGGAAATTTGAGAATATCCTTTAAAAACCCTTTTCATTTCATCAATTTTGGGTAAAAAAAAATTCGTCACCCACATACCCTACAAATACCCATCATATTGCCAATTTTTGAACCATTATGATCCTACACATACCCTTGTGCATGAAGTTTGCTAATAAGATGTAGAATGAATTTGAAATTTCAATGATTGGAGAGATGAAATTTTTCTTGGGATTGCAAATTACTTAGTTAGATAAAGGGATTTTTATATCTCAGTCCAAGCATGTGAAGGAATTGTTGAAGAAATTTGGTATGGAAGATTCAAAGCCTATTGGTACACCCATGGTGACTGGATGCAAGTTGAGAACTGATGATGTTTCTCCAAAGGAAATTTAGACAAGATATAGATCAATGATTGGTGGATTGATTTATTTGACTCAAACTAGGTCTGATATCATGAATGTCATATGTATTGTTGCTAGATTTCAAGCTGATCCTAAAGAATCTCATGTGATTGTTGTGAAGAGAATTTTTCAAATACTTGAAAGGGATAGTTGATTTTGGTCTACGGTATGCTAAAGATGATGATATTACTTTGAGTGCCTTCATTGATACTAATTGGGCAGGAGATGCGAATGACAACAAAATTACTAGTGGTGGAACATTTTTCTTGGGAAAGAAGTTGATTTCATGGTTAAGTAAGAAGCAGAATGCTATTTCTTTATCTACTATAGAGGAAAAATACATTGTTGTTGCTAATAATTGTACTCAAGTACTATGAATGAAATATATGTTGAAGGATATTAGAGTTGTGTATGATGAGCCTATTATTATATTTTGTGATAACTCAAGTGCTATTAACATTTCTAAGAATCTGGTGCTACCTTCAAAGACCAAGCATATATCAATAAAATTTCACTTTTTGAGAGAGAAGGTAAGTGAAAAGGAAGTCAGATTGAAGTATGTACCTACTAAGGAGTAGATTGCATATATTTTTACAAAGTAGTTACCTAAGGATACTTTTGAGTATATTAGAGGGAATTTAGGGGTGATTAACCCTCCTAATCAAAACTAAGGATGCATTTCTTTGCATCAATCCATGCATTTCATGATCATATGTTGATCCAAATTGATGTTGTGGTGGCTACTACTTAGGGGGAGTAGTCAGATGTTCAGATGTTCAGAAGCTCAGATATGTGGTTTAGAGCTTGTATTGAAGAGATCTTTGTCATTAATGTCAAAGGGGGAGAAGATTAATGTGAAAAAAAACTATTGATTATCTGGGGAGAAGAGCCTTGTGGGGAGAAGAGTTGAGGAAAGAAAAGTTAGAACTTAGAGGAAGAGTAACCATAGTTGTGTTGATGGTATTTTTCACATCATGTGTTGCCATCAATGCCAAAGGGGGAGTTTTTTGGATGTTGTGGTTGTGTTGCTGATATGTGGTTGTCATTGATGTCAACACTATTAGCATTGTTGCATTAGAAGTTGTATATGTCGAGGATATTGAGAAAATTTTAATAAGAAGTGCTATAGGTTTTCAGTGGTGAAGTGAAGTTCTTTCTATCGGTGTGTTCAATACATTGTTGTTCTAAGGTTGTGGACTAAAGGGTTTCTTGTTTCAAGTATGTCTAGTTTATCCATGATGAATTTTAAAGATCCACATGAAGATATGATCGAGTTATGGAGATTTAATTTTGGTAGTTTTTCTGTCACTTTAGTTAGTGTTCTTGATTGAATATTCTATGATTTCAATAAGTTCAATTGATGTGGATTCTTCTCTAGTGTTTCATGATGCTTGTGGATGTTACTAGTTTGTTCTCTATCTTTTTGGCATGTCCACATTGATTTTTTTGCTCGTGATATAAGATTTTCTCTTGCATGTTCATGTTTTTCATGTTCTTGGATGACAAGGTGTTGAAGCGTGTTGTGGATCTTTGAGGAGAAATTAATTGATTTTTTTTTGTTGGAGATGTTGTTTTCGGTCTTCACTATGTTATGGCTGACCTTGGTTGATTTGCATGAATAATATTTATTTGTTTTGGGCTGACTGTTTGTAATTATTTTATTATCTTTTTGTGGTCGACTTATAGCAATGTAATTTATTGTTGGAGATATATAAGAGTGATTTTTTTATCATTTGAAGGAATGAGTTTGGGTGCGAATGAAAAGTGTATGAGTCCCATGTGTTAAAAAAGTTCAGATAATTTGATGGTAGAGAAAAGAGTGAAGAAGAGTGAAGAATTTTTCATGTGCCTAACTGGAACTGTAACAAGGCATTAGAAGATGTTATTTTCTCAATGCAAATCTGGATGGTTTTAATCCGAATCTTTTGTAAGACAGTGTGTCTTCCTTGGGTAGTGAGCCTTGTTGTATTTGAGCAGTGAGCTCTAGGCAATGTGCCTGAATGCATGTGAATTCCCCATTTATATTTCCTTATACTTTTAATAGGGTATAATCTTGTGGATTAAACTCTGTCGTGGGTTTTCCTCTAATAGGGTTTCCACATAAAAAATATTGGTGTTATGTGTGATTCTGATGTGTTTTTCATTTATTCTTTCATGATTAATGATCAAATCTAAAATTAAGGTTAATAAATTGAATAAGTGTGAGATTCAGTGATAACTAATTCACCCCCCCTCTTAGTTGTCTACCCTTGAGTTTCCAACAGTTGGTATCAAAGCTTGTGGTTCCTTGGAAGAAGTTTAACAACTTGAGGTGATATGGGATGGTGACTTATAAGAAGTACAGTCCTTGATTTGATGGAACAAATTATTCTTTGCGGAAAGCTCGAATAGAGTGCCATATGAGGTGCATTGGTAAACCCTACTAGAGCATTACAAAAACTAAATATGTTATTCCACATAATGGTCCTACTACTTCTGTTAAGATTAGGGATGTTGAATATAATATGGGATGGTGACTTATAAGAAGTACAGTCCTTGATTTGATGGAACAAATTATTCTTTGTGGAAAGCTTGAATAGAGTGCCATATGAGGTGCATTGGTAAACCCTACTAGAGCATTACAAAAACTAAATATGTTATTCCACATAATGGTCCTGCTACTTCTATTAAGATTAGGGATTTTGAATATAATATCAAGGCTAAGGAGGCATTGTTGAGTGCTTTGACTGATATTGAAATGAAAAATGTGATGGATCTAAAGACTGCTTATGAGATTTGGAAGAAGATGGAGACCTTGTATGAAGATGATGCAAATGTGAGGATTGCTAAGGTACAAAGTTTGAAAGGAAAATATGAAAGTTGAAAATGGGTGATGATGAAAATATTCCTACTTTCATGCAAAGAGTAAATGAACTTGTGTGTGGTATTAGATGTGTTCATGGAAAAATAGATGAACTAGAGATTGTTGCTAAAGTGCTTAGATCTTTTCCCAATTCTTGCAAAGTCAAGGCTAGTGCTATTGAAGAACTCTGAACTGTGACAAATGTTACTAGAGATATGTTGATTGGTAAGCTTACTGCTTTTGAGTTGAGTGAATTTTGTGATACCCTTCCTAAGGTTGAATTTTTATTTAAGGCTACTACTTCTGGAAGAGATAGATAAAGATATGATCTAGGTGAAAGTTCATCAAGAAAGACATTCAAGTATGAGGATGAAATGAAACAACTGGATGAAGAAGAAAGAGAGCTTGAAGAACTTGAAGCATTGATTGTGAAAAGAGAAGCCAAAGGACAAGGTAAGTATAAGGGAAAGTTTCCAACAATTGGTATCAGAGCTTCAGATTTCTCCCTTAAGAAAGTAGCCATTCTTGATTGATTCAACCAACAATTCTATCAACCTTAACAATGCTCATCTTCCTAAAGCTCAGATTTCAACCTTAAATTTGCACTTTCAACCATTTTCTTCAATCTAATTGATTCACATGAATAATCTTTATTTATTTGGGGCTGATAGTTTGTAATTATTTTATTATCTTTTTGTGGCTGACTTATAGCAATGTAATTTCTTGTTGTGGATATATAAGAGTGATTTTTTTATCATTTAAAGGCATGAGTGTGGGTACGAATGTGAAGTGTATGAGTCTTATGTGCGAATAAAGTTTATATCATTTGAAGGAAAAGTTGAGAGTGAAGAAGAGTCAAAAAGTGTTCATGTGCTTGACCAAAACTATAACCAGGCATTAGCAGATGCTATTTTCTCAGTTCAAATCCAGATGGTTTTAATCTGAATCTTTCTGTAAGACAATGTGTCTTCCTTGGGTAGTGAACCTTGTTGTATTTGAGCATTGAGCTCTAGGCAGTGTGCCTGAATACATGTGCATTCCCCATTTATATTTCCTTATACTTTTAACAGGGTATAATCTTGTGGATTGACCTCCATCATGGTTTTTCCCCTAACAAGGTTTCCACATAAAAAATATTAGTGTTATGTGTGCTTATGATGTGTTGTTCATTTATGCTTTCATGATTAATGATCATAACTGCAACTAAGGTTAATAATTTGAATAAGTTTGAGATTTTTTGATAACTAATTCACTCCCTTCCTCTTAGTTGTATTCCCTTGAATTTCCAACAACATGGGCATATGTTTCTTCAAAATCAATACCTTCAATCTTAGTATAACCTTTGCAAACCAATCTTTCCTTGTTTCTCATTACCTTTCCATTTGCATCCAACTTGTTCCACAACACCCAGTTAGTTCCAATTACATTTTTTTCTATCATTCTAGGCACAAGTTCTTCTTTCATTTCCTTCACCCAACTCTTATCATTTCATTTTTCTTCCACAATTTTTGGCTTGGTTTCTAAGAGTAGGAATAGTGATACTTGCTCTTGAGCTACTTTTCTTCTTGTGATAATTCCCTTATTCTTATCTCCAATGATTTACTTCTTTGAGTGGTTTTTCTATACATACCTTGGAGTCTTAGTTGTAGTTGTTAGATCCTCTTTTGTCTCTTCTTCTTTCTTATCCTTCTCTCCTTTATCATTTGAGTTATCTGATTCATATTCAATATGTCTGTCAAGAATTCTTTGAACATATTGATCTACTTTCACATTCTCATTTTCAACCATCTTGTTCAATCTCTTTTTGTAACACTGGTACACTTTACGTCTTGTAGAGTAACCCAAGAATATGCCTTCATCGGCTCTACTGTCGAACTTTCCAAGATTTTCCTCATCTCTTTTAATGTAGCATTTTCTTCCAAATTTTTTAAATTATTTTACTATGGGAGCTCTTCCATGCCATACCTCATATGATTTCTTTCCATACGTCCTCCAGAATAGTACTCTGTGAAGAGTGTGTACTATTGTGTGTATCACTTCTCTCTAATAGACTTGTGGTAAACTTGCTTCCATGATCTTTTTTCTAGTTGTTTCTTGAGTTGTCTAGCTCATTCTTTCCACTACACCATTCTAATAATGTGCTCTATGGGTAGATGGTTGTCTTTTAATGCCATGCTTTTCATAGTATTTGTTGAATTCATCATAAGTAAACTCTCCTCCTCTATTAGATCTTAAAAACTTTATTTTTCTATCAACTTCATTCTCAACTCTTGCCTTGAAAAACTTGAACTTTTCCAACGCCTCTGATTTTTCTCTCAAAAATGCAACCCAAGTAAATCTTGAATAATCATGTATTAAAATCATGAAACACTTCTCACCATGTAAGATTCTTGTTCTAGTTAGACCACACGGGTTAGTGTGTACAAGGTCCAACAATTTGGTAGATGATTCTTCTTTTGTTTAAAATGTTTCTCTGGTTTTCTCTCCTTCTTGACATACTTTGCAGATAGTATTGTCTAGTTTGGCCAGTCTTGGAAAATATCTAACTACTCTTGATCAACTTATCCTTACCAAATTGTTGAAGTTGATGTGACACATCCTTCGGTGCCAAAGCCAACTATCACTGGACTGAGATACTAAGCATCTTTTTATAGCTCCTTCCAACTGATATATATTCCCACTTGTTCTATTTCTAGCTACAATAACAATTATGGATCTCTTGCAGATGTAATAGCCATCATCCTAAAACACCACATTAGAGCCATTTTTGCACATTTGTCCAATAGTTAGAAGATTATAATATAATCCCTTCACAGAGTGAACATTGTTAGTGTTATGTTTTCCATCAAAGGTATTAGAACCAATTCCAAGAATCTTTGTTGTTTTATCATTGCCAAATCTAGAAAAACCTCCATCATATTTCTCAAGCTTCACAAACTTACTTTTTTCATCGGTCATATGATTTGAACATCCACTATCAATCAACTATTCATCTCTATTTCTTTTAACAATCAATGCAGCTTCATGAAAAATATTAGAGATATCAAATCTAGGTTCATTCTTTTCCACCAAAAATAAACAATCTTCAAGATTTGATTCATCATATGAAATTAGAACATTCTCATTGAAATAATAGGCCTTTTTATTGATCTTTTTTAAAAAAATTCTTGTTCCTTTCTTTGGACACTTAGTTGCTAAATGACCAATCATTCCACATCTGAAGAATTTAAGAGGTAACATACCTTTTTACTTGTTGATACCTTTCTTCAGTTTCCTTATGAAATTTACTTCCAACTCCTCTGAACTTTCACTATCTGGATCATCTTCTAACTTTGTGGCTTTAAAGGTTGTTTCATATTTCTCCTTTTCATTTCCAAATTTCCTCATTTCAAATGTGGTCAAGGTGCCAAATAGTTGCTCTCTAGTGAATTTTTATGGATCAAAACTTCCCCAATAAATGAGATCTTATCACAGTAGCTCTCTAATAGGGTCATCAGAATCTTCTCCATTATATCTTCATCTGTCAAAGTTCCTCCTTAATTTTTGACTTCATTTACTGCACTCTCAACCCTCTGAAAGTAACTTTCTATATCCTCACCTTCTTCCATCCTCAAATTCTCATATTTGCACTTAGTTTTCAACTTCTTTGTTAATTTGACTCTATCATTTCCTTCATAGATTTCTTTCAACTTTTCCTAAATTTCATAAGCAGTGCCCAATGAAATAACTTTTCTTAGACCAATCTTAGATAAAGCACCATAGATTACATACCTTGATTTTTCATTCTCTTCATATGCAAAAAACTCATCTACATAAGGACCACTTGCCAACTCAACATATTTTGTCTCGACCTCTTTCCAAGTCTCGTCACCAAGAGGGATCAGGTAACCTCTCATTTTCACTTTCTAGAAACTATAGTCAGATCCATCAAACACAGGGATTATCAATTTATGCACCATCGGATCTACCCCAAGTGATTAACCTCTTCTTCGAGGAACCAAAGATTTGATACCAATTGTTAAATAGTCTAGATAACTGAGAGGGGGTGAATCAGTTATCATCAAACAATTTTCTTCAATTTAATTAATCCAGAGCAAACTTAAATCAAACAGATATTAATGAGCATGAAAGCACAAAACAACACCATGCACAAAGAACACTAAAATTTACATGAAAATCAAGAAGGGAAAAACCAAAAAGAATAATAATTCTCAATTATAAAGCACCAGTTAAGGTGATTTTTACAAGGGATCATTTCCAAGTTGCTCACTGCAGGGTGGCTCAATTTTGGTTGGGCTCACTTCCCAGCTATTATAGCCAAAGATACAAAAAGGCTCATTGCAAAAATAGAAAGGCTCACTGCCTATAGAAAAATTGCTCACTGCCAAGAGAAGAATGATGAAAGGGAATCCACTACTGAAAGAACAGTCACCAACAACACCAAATAGAAGCTCACTTTCTATTACCTTTGGTCATACAATTTCACACACTTCCCAATGTTTGTATATACAAATTCGCATTCATCACACTTTCTTGCATTGAACAAAAACATCTTATACTTATACCATTCCAAGTCTTCATAATCTCTCAAGTCAACCAAACACAATTTCATAATTCCTAAGTTGGCCAAGCATAATTTGAAATATGTCACCACAAAAACATTCGCATGGTGGAGAGGAATGAAACATGGACCAAACATATCCTCCTCGCTCAAATCAACATGCCACATGATATACGAGACCAAAGAGTAAGATGTACATGTCACAATACAAACCATGTGTTGGAGCATGCTAACCAACTGCTAGATTAGTCTGGACCCAAAAGAATGTATCTTATTGTCTTACAAGAGGAATGGAACCAAGACAGATACAACCCAATGTAGATCTTTACAACATGGCATCTGGAATTGGACCAATGCAGATCGCCAAGACACCAAAATAGATCTTTGGTCAAATAACCAAGATATGTTGACATCAATGACAACCATTAATGACAAAAAGTAATCAACATCATCTCAACACATTGCAACCACACCTACCATCCTTACAAGCATATAAAATAGTGATTTATTAATCTCCTTGTTAAATCTATGTAAAACAAAAAGACATATGTTCTTTTTAAGCACCAATTGAAATGTGATCTACTCTAAAACAAATAAGATTTTGTTGTTTCACAATAAAGTCTTAGACACACGAAAACCTATAAAACCACCCATTAGTGGTTTCTCAAAAACTAAATTAGAAATTAAAGACTAAACTAGATTAAAAAATTAAAAACTAAACTAAACTAAAAATTAGAAATCTAAACTAAATTAAAAAGTTAAAATTTAAATTAAATTAGAAACTAGAAATCTAAACTAAATTAAAAACTAAATTAGAAATTTAAAACCTAAACTAGATTAGAAATTTAAAATCTATACAAAATTACATTAATCTAAATTAAATTTAAATTTAAATTAAATCAAATCTCAATTAAATCTATCTAAAGTTAACTTTAATCTCAAACTAACAAAAACTAAAATCTAAATTGAAACTAAAATTAAAAATCTAGATTAAAATTAAAATCTAACTTAATCAGATTTAATGAATGCCCTTGGTGTGTTCAACCTTTGATGAGAAGAAGATAGAGTTGCATGATTCACGTTAGGTTCACCATTTTGTAGATGTTGAAATCTGAAAACTAATTGAATTCAAAAATGAAAATCCACATGCATTCAACATCACATCAATGATGTATTTACAAATGAACACAAATGCAAGAAAATAAATACTAATTACTAAGAAATCAAACACATTCATTCAAAAGTAAAATCACTCCATTGTTTTCCTAACTATAAGATCTTGTCTTTGCTGTCAGATTTTTGCAACAAAAAGCACAAGAGGCTATGTAGAATGGATTTTGATTAGAATGAGATTGGAGTTGTTGAAAAGTGAGGAGGAAGAGGGATTTATAGATGTCCTCGTGGGTGAACCACATTTCAGGAAGAATATGGGATAAAAGAATGAGATGGAGAAATGATAATTATCCCATTTTAATTAAATGTAATTTGTGATATATGGGAGAAATAAATGAGTGACTTGATGATATGATGGAGTTTTAGAATTAAAATTGAATTTATGAATGATTTAATGGATTAAATTATTTTTTGGATTAAATGATTTAATGATTTGTGAATTGAGTGCATGGATGTTATAATATGAAATGATTTATGGATAAATGGTTGTGCAAAATATATTTATGAAATGTGTTTATTTTAATGGTTTTATGAATATGGAGATATAATTATGCAAATGATCAAATGAAATATGCAATGGATAAAAATGATTATGAGGACATTTTTATGCATCTACAAAACTCATAAGAGCGGATGTTGTACTTATGCAATTCATTTTTAACCATATCAAAGCCACATGTCTTGAAAGAAAACATGCTATCATGTGCAAAAGTAAAGAAAGCGCAATACAATGACTTAAAGTGAAATGCAATTTCTAGATTTGCGATAAGGTAATTTATAGATTGCACTATGCAACAACTTGAAAGATGAAATGTTGGAAATGCAAAATTGGACTTGAAAAATGCATGAAATGAACCACTTTAAGCTAGATATAATAAAATGCATGTAACAAAAACTCAACTAGTTGAAACAGATAACCAGTGGCAACAAATAGAAGCATAGAAATTCATTGTTTAACCCTAAAAATAGCAACCTCAAAATCCACAAGAACTAAGATGCTAGCAAGGGTGTCTTGGTCCTACTGATAGAATTTAGAGGTTCCAAAAACTAGAACATAAAGAAATCAACTCAGGCAAGATTCTAAGGTAAAAACCTAAAGAGGGACTAAGACGCCAAGAAGAGAATTTTTGTCCTAGTAGAGGTTTTTTCAGAAAAAAAAAACAAATTTTGAGTTTTAAATAGTGTTCGTAGATTGCCTACCCAAGGAGCCAATGTTTAGAAATAGAAAAGTGCGCAAATGAATGCAAAAGAAAGTAACTAGTGACAAGCAATTGAGTGCAAAGTTGAATGCATTTTTTCAATTTTGAAAGCAATAACAATGTTCCTTAATGCAAACAGAATGGTTAACAATGCACTTTCAAATTTTTCAATGAGTTAAAATGATGCAAGAAAGAAAAAATGCAACCTATATGCACTTCGACTAATGCAAATATGAGAAACCCTAGATGCAGTTTCACTAATGCAAGTATGAGAAACTCTAGATGCACCTTCACTAATGCAACATGTAATGCAAGGATGAATGCAACCTAGATCTAGGGCCTTAATAGACTCCAAATTGGAAAATGAATGCTCCAAAATTTTGGGTTCACAAAAATGAACCAAAAAAAATAGGATGGGGAAGTCCCACTTATTTTCCTATTGTCACTCAATAATGTCCTAGGATTCCTAATTGGATTGACTATCAGCCTCACAAGATGAGCCAACTCCAAACAAGGAAGAACTAGGAGGGGTTTCTTTAAGCTTTAAGGGGTTTTCCACCAAGTGAATGCTTGGAAACGACAAGTAAGCATTCAACTCACAAAACCTAATAATGTAAGCTAAATGATGAGTGTAAATGATGAAATTATGCAACAAGTTAGGATATGTGTACCTGGTAAGTATAGAAATGCAATGAGGATTTTGGAAATGTAAAGAATTTATCAAAATGTGCTATGGAGGACTAAGATTCCCTTAGTATCTTATTAGTCCTATTGCTATTTTGTAGGGAAGATGTGGAATTTTTGGATGTCAGAGAAGGATCCAAAAGAATCTCTGCAAAATACCACTAGAAGGACTAAGATTCCCTAGGTGGTGACTTCGTCCCATTCTAAATTTCAAAAATCTCTGAATGTAATCCTGAGGTTTGATGTTTGCACTTCCTTCTTCTCTGGTCTTAGGTTCTTAAACTTTCAGATTCGGCCTGCAAGTGAGATTTTGTGAAGATGACAACTTTGCAATGCAACTTTACAACATTGCAATTTTTCACCTCAAATGATCTTCAAGTATTCAACCTAAATCTTCAATCACAAACACATAAGGTAGGAAAAACTTGTTGATTTTTAGTGAATGGGATTTTTCCTTGGTCAAACCCCTTGTTGGTAATTAAACCTTAAAATGAAATAGAAATGATGAAGGGAAATGATGAATGAACAAAGTGAAATTTTACAACTCACCAAACCCTTGCTATAAAGTCTACAAACTTGTGTGAAATAGCTAGCTTGGATATGGATCTTGAATCAAATAAATTCTCTATAGATATGAACTTGAATTTCTTACTTGAATCAAAACTCAACATAACAAATGTTATCAAAAAGACACACATGATGCAAGAATATCTTTGATATGATGTTTCAATATTGATTATAGCTCCAAATTCTTGATGATATGCTCTTGATTTCTCTTGAATACTTGAATGCTTGGATGCTTAGATTGCTTGTTATGAGGAAATGAGAGAAGGGGCCTTTTATTTATGCTTATCCATGCTTAATATCTCAAAATTACACCACAACAAAATGACATATGAAAAGGAGGTTAAATCCTACCAAAATTTGAAATTAAATCCCAAAAATACCTTAAGGGGGACTAAAATTTCCTAGACCTAGTGTATTAGTCTTGAGGCATGAAACTCGAGGTACAGACTCCAAAAAGGGTCCTTTTAAAGGCACACTTGAAATCAGGGTCCCAAGACCCTTGGGGTACAAAGATGCCCTAGGTGCCATCTTAGTCTCAACCCAAAAATTAGGGACACTTAGATAGAACCATTAAATTATCATTTATACATTAATGTTTGTTGGGATTAGCCATGAAAAGATATAATTTATAAGGCTTGTGGATGAAAATAGGAAAAATTAAGACATAAATAAGGACAAACAAAGCAAGGCAGGCCCAAACAAGTGTGAAAATGCAAGGGTATGAATTTTCCTACAGTACACTCCTAAAGGAAGTGCACTTTGTTTAGAAAATTTAGGGTTGTATTCTTCTTTGCTCATGTCCATCTCACTAATTTCCTTTTTCCTATCTTTTTGTTTGGTTCTAATCATAGCACATGTAACCCATTTCTTTTAAGGAGTAGGTGGTTTTTTATAAACTCATATCAGTTCTTTCAAGGATTCATCATCTTTGAAGTATTCCCATGATGGTTCACAAGTCATATCAAGCAATTCAGGATGCTTCAAGGTGAGGTTGATTTTAGGTTTACACATGATGGTGTTGATGTTTAACAAGGGCCTTTTTTTTGCTTGAATTATCTTAGAAGGAAAATATCCCAAACCACTTTTTGTTTCTTGTGTGTTAGGTTCTATAGGAACACAGATACCTTGTTCCTTCTTTCCACATCCTTTTCCACTATAACCCAATTGTTTCATAAGTTCATAACCTCTCCCATAAAGTATTTCCATTTCATTTTGGTTTGGTAGTTTTTGGTAATCTATCTCATCAAAATTAGTTGTCTATCTTATGTCATTTTCAAGGGTAGATGAGATAGATACTTGTGATTTTTCTTCTTAATTCTGCATTGACATTACCATTGGTTTCTTTTATTTTTCATCTTCTTTTCTTGTGATTATGTATTCTCCCATAAATGAAGGTGTGAACTCCAAGGAACCCCAATCATGTTCCAATAAATTTTTACATAGTTTTTGTTTCTTGTTTATCTTTTTCCACAGGTTTTATGTTCAATGTTGGAATTAATGTGTTTAGAGGACTTGACGTTCCTTTTTCAACTTGTGAACAACTTTCAGGCTCAGGGTCTATTTCAATTTAGTATACATTTTTTTTTAAACATACTTCATTATACAATGAAGAGTTGAAGGTACTACATGCATCTCATGAATAAAAGGTTACCCTAAAAGAAGGTTATATGAAAGATTGCCAGGCATTACATGAATAGGATTTTTCAAGGTAGTCTTTGAACTATAATAGGTAAAGTAATTGCACCTAGTGATTGTTTTCCTATATTATCGAATCCTCAAATTGTCAACAAGGGTTCCTTTTAATCCTAATCTATTATGGATAACAATTATCATTAATGCATCATTTCTCTTTCTCATTTCCAAATGAGCTAGCTCATGTTCATGAAAGGTAATGTCTACTTTAACTGTATTCATCCCTTGTATTAGAGCTACCACATCATTTGCATTTGTACCAGGTGGAACCATTACTTGTTGCAAGGAATTTTGAAGCATAGTGTGATAATTAGGTGAATTTTGAATCAAGTCCCATAGGGATATCTTTGTAGGAGTATTGTCAAGTTGTTCAATAAGGTCATACCCCCTCCCACTATGCGAAGGAAAATGAGGAGCACTAGGAAAGATGGGATTAGGAAAAGGTAATGTTGTTGGGGTTGGTTTCTTTGGTTGCAAATTGTTTTGAGTGTTATATGTGTGGGCTATGGTATGATAACTAGATTTTTGCAAAACATTATTCTTAGGTGGGTAAAGAATAAGTTCAGGCTTGTTTTGAGTTTGAGGTTTATGTGAAGGTAGGTAAAGGATAAGTTGAGGTTGAATCACTTTGACTTCTCTTGGTTTTCGTTTGTCATAGCAAGCCTTAGTGGATGAACCTTGTGAGATAAATTCTACAAGGGCTTCATCTAACATTTCAAGGTCATCACTACTAAAAGGCTTGAGGTTTAGGTTAACTTGGACGAAGAGATTTGACATAGTCAAATAACTATGCTTTCTCCAAGTCATGCATCGGTTTATAGGTGTTTTTGGTTTTTTTTCTAATGAATGCTAAATTTAATCTAATCTAATTGATTTATAAACTAATGTTAAAAATAAAAATTAGAGTAAGCTAATTCTATCCACAATTAAAACAAATGTAAATTAAGCTAGATTTAACGAAATGAATGTAACAAAAACTATGCAAATTGGAATAGAAAGTTATCAACAAAAAATAAAAGCTTAGAAATAGATTTTTGGATTTTGGAAAATCTAGTTTAACATCTGCACTAGGACTAAATCACCCAGAGGGGCGTATGAGTCCTAGTGAGGGTTTTTTTCAAAAACTTCAAAAAAATTTATATGATTTTTATGTTTTCTAGTTTGGGTGATGTCTAAACTAAATGAAAATGCATATTTTATGTCAATTTTAGTGATGCAAGAGACAAAAATGCAATCTATATGCACTTTCACTAATGCAAGATCTAGAAACCCTAGATGCCAATTAACTAATGCAAACCCTAATGCAATGTTAATGCAAGCTAGATCTAGGATGATAATGTACTCCAAAATAGAATTATGATGTTCTAAATGTAGGTTCACCAAAATGAAAAGACGAAAAAATGGTTTCCTTATGGTTTAGGACATAGAACAACATATTTCACTTCATTCATTCAAGGAAAACCCTAGAGATCTCAATCTAAAGTATGCAAAGTAGAAATAGATCTTGCAATAGGGTTGTCCAAGGGTTTGATTAGAAACTAAAGATGGGTTCACCACCAAGCTAGGGCTTGGAAAGATCAATGAAATACAAGTCCAAATGCCAAAACCTAATGTGATGAAAATTTTCACTAAATGACCTAGAAAAGCATGCAAAATAGAATAGAAAGATGAGAAATCAGAAGTGTGCACCTGCGAATCTCTAGAGACCTGAAATGAACTCTGAATCACTAAAAATTCTAAAATCAAGGCATACTAGGACTCATACACCACTCTATTTGTATCAATCACAAACTAGGGTTTTTGGTCTAGAACAGGTTTCTAACAATGTAGATGCAGGTGTTGGAAAAATAAAGATAGACAACTGAGAGGGGGGGTGAATCAGTTGTCATAGTATAATAAACTTTTCAAACTTAACTTAATCTCAGACCTGATGAATAAGAAATTAACACATCAGAGAGACAGAGAACACCAAGATTTTTTACGTGGAAACCCCTTTAGGGGAAAAACCATGGTGGATGTTAGTCCACGAGATCATACCCTATTACAAGTATAATGAAATCAATAAGGGGAATGCACATGCATTCAGGCACACTGCTTAGAGCTCACTACTCAATTATAGAAGGGGCTCACTACCCAATAATATAGAATAGGATTAAAATCTGGAGGGTATGAACTAAGAGACTATCTTCTCCATAAGCTTGATTACTGTTCCAATTAAGCATAGAAAACTCCTTCACAAACTACTTCACACTTCACTCGATCTTCTTCACACTCTACTCTATAATCGAATGATATTTGCACATACACACATAAGAGCACACACTACAATGATGAAACAATTATTCTTATATATCCACTACATGAGATTTCATCAATAACTTAGTTGGCCAGGAAAATAAAACATATTTTTAATGTCGGCCCAAATTCGCAAATAAATTTTTAAATGTGAATCCACCAAGGTTGGCCACAACATAGTGGGGACCAAAAATAATAATTCCAACACCAAAAGACTTCAATTAATTTCACCTCGATGATCCACAACACACTACCACCAACATGTCGGTCAAGAACAAGAAAAATGAACATACGCAGGAAAAATTTCTGACCACAAGCACATTGATCAATGTGGATGTGCCACAAAGATAGAGAAAAATCTAGAAACATCCAAGAACACCAAGAAACAATAGAGAAACATCCACAAAAACTGAGATTTCTGGAGTCACACAAACTTTACTTAGGAACACTGACAAAAACCACATAAAAATTTTCAGACCACAACATGATCAAATCTGTACATAGACCTCTAAAAATTCTGGTAGATGATCTAGATATACTCAACAAAAAACCATTTAGTCTATAGTAGCTAAACTTCAATGTAAAGAACAAGACGCCTTCATGACCTACACAGTTCCACTAGGAACCTAAAGCACTTTCTTTTACATTTTTCTCAATATCCTTGACATATACAACCTCTAATACACCAAATGCTAATAGTGTTGACATCAATGACAACCACATATCAACAAAACATCCACAACATCCAAGAATTTCCCCCTTTGGCATTGATGGAAACACATGATGTGAAAAATACCATCAACCCAACACACTTTCTTTCCATTTGGTTCAGACTCTTCTCCTCAACTTCTCTTCAATTTTGTTGTGCAGTTTTTGCACACACGCCCTACTGAAAGCAGGCACCCTCTTTTGATTTGGTTTTTGGTATCTTGGCCCTTTCATTTTGAGGTTTTATGTTACTTTGGCATGTGCTAATTTGTTTATTTTGATTTCCTAAGTGATTTCCCTGAGTTATTCATTGAAGAGCTTTAATTTTGAGCTAAGTTTGGGTTTTCACTGATGTTCAGGACTTTCAACCCTGGCCGGATTTTCCCGGATCTTGCTCAGACTCTGGCTGAGCACTATCATTCAAAGATTTTCAATCTTCACAAAATTTCATGTGGTCCTAATTTTTCTAGATCCCATCATGTCATTGGGTTCCTAGATTTTCCTAGATGTCTTTTTGGCAGCATTAATGCCCTTCGTACGAACTTGAAACTATTTATTTAATCAATCTTTTCATGAAATTTATGCCATTGTGCTTTATTTTCTATGCTTGATTGAGCTAAGGAGTGCACTCTTTGGGTAATTGACTTGATTTAAGACATTTGATTCGTGAATTATTTGATTTGCTAGTGATTTCTTTGGGTATTGTTGTTGTACTCTTTGTTGGGCACCATTTGATTTGCATTTGTCATTTTGAGATCAATCCTTGCTTCATCAATGGTATGTATTTGGTTTCCTTCCCTTTCATTTGTTGATTGTGGATAATGCTTTGGTGTCCTAGTTTATTGGGGTTTGAGTTCTTGCATGCTTGAAGAATTTGATGGTTAGGGTTGCCCAACATTGCTTTATTTATCATCTCCCAAGTGAGTTTTGAGGTCCTTTGTTTATTTGCATTTTGATGTATCTTGCTTGAGAGCCGCGATTTCCCCTAGTCAATAATTAGCAGTTGAAATGTTTAAATTATGAGCTTGCATGTGCATTAATGGCAAGTGTATAGGGTTTGAAACCTAGGGCAATACCATTCTACCTTATTTCACCTTAAAACTGGCCTAGAATGCTAAGAGAATCCATAGAGAGCCCATACACAACTCGTCCCGAGCTTAAATCTTTGAAATTCATAGTCGATTCAGGGGTTATGGGAAAAGTCATGATTTAGTACCGATGTTTGGGTTTCACAGTCACCTCAAGATTTTCTGTCTCTGGCGGATTTTCCTGATTCCCTCTATTTTTTTGAAATCCACTATCGTTTTTGGAGTTTCTTATATTCCACAGATTTCCGTTGACCCCGGATTTTCCAGAAGTCTTGTGCCACCTATATTTTCTAAAGTTTACAAAGTGTCTTCCCCTTCGCAAAAATCCGTCTCTAGTGGATTTTCCCGAAATCTGATGAAGTGTAAGGAAATATGGAATAGTTGGGTTTATTAGTGATTTATGATGCATTTTATGGTTAATTCATGCTCTCTTATGATCTACTATGTGGTTTATTGATTGATAATTATTGGATTTAATTGTTAGTAGGTGTTTTCATGATTATTCCATTGGAATCCGTCTAGCCCAAAATTCCCCAAAATTCCTCCCTGGCTCGGATTCCATAGATGGTCCTGAAACCTGAAGTTCATCAAGATCATTTAATATGAGATTCAATGACATCTTGTTTGTATAAAGTTCATTCTAATGGTGTTTTAATGGATTAACATTGACTTCATGTGGTTTTTACTATGATTTCCTTGTCAAGTGTAGGCTGAACCTAGTAAGGCAATGACTGGGTCTTCCATGTCTGAAGCAAAGAATATTAAAATGGATGAAAAGAGAAAGGTCCCTAAGAGTAAAATTACATCAATCTGGTCTAAGGTAACTGATACAAATGTCGAGTTGTGGGATTACGAAGAGTTTAAAGGAAGAATGGCAGCCGAGGATCTTCCTTTGGTGGCTAGGAGAATGAAAGAGTCAGGCTTGTCACATGTGTCTAGTTTCCCTTCCATAGTGTAGTGTTTTGATTTGGTCCTTGAATGTGCAAGGCACTATGATCAGGATATGCAAAAAATTATTGGTCCTCAAGGAAGATTTGTGGCAAATCTCAACCATGTTTCCATTGCCCAAACTTTTGATATGCCAGACAGATCTCATGTGGTGGAATTCAACATGAAGGCAGCTTAGGAGTACTATGAAGAACAGACTGTGAAATCACAATAGCTTATCAATTTATGGCTGGAGAAGCCCAAGTCCCACTATTCGAAACTGCCCAAGTAGGTATTTAGGGCAAAGTTCAAGAAATAATATTATGATGCTATCACATTGCTCAGTAGGGTCGTTTGATTAAGGAATGTAGCTGTGTTTGAGAATTGGATGTTCCACGCTATTGTGAGGATGGAACAAGAGCTGATCAACTATCACTAGGCTCATATGATTAGTAGGGTGATCCATGAGTAGCTATCCAATGTGTTGTAGACTAAGACCTTCACGATGACTTCATATTTGGTCTATGCACTTGCAAGATTTCACCCCTACAAAGGATTGAGCAAAAGGGGAATCTTTGGGTAGGATGTCATTTATGAGGTTTATCCTCAATTGCATTTAGGAAGCTCAAGCTATAGGAGGGTGAATGATATGTTCACCATGCACATTACTAGATTACTTCAAGGTGTAGAACATGTCAAAATTTTGAATCAAGCAAAGGAAATCATCAAGAAATATGATCCTTAGTTTATTCAGTTCCCAAATTTCTCCTACATTTGGATTGATGGCTGCCAGAGAGCCCCTTACAGACTTCCAAGGTACCCCACTAATCATATCATGCTTCTGGAAGTCACTAGACATATATGTGACTTTGATGCCATTGTTAAAAGAGACAAACATAAGACTGGATTTGGTGGAGACTTCCCTTTGAGGATTGGCACTGGAGAGGCATGTCCTTCCATTATTTTTGCCCAACCTTCAGAGGAGGAGATGATTACTCTTGGCTTATCTTTCCATTACAAGAGGTCCAGATTTGATATCACAGGTGAAGCCCAAAATAAGGCGAGTAGAGAGTATAGCCATAAGGTTGATTTGGAAGACTACTGGGCCAATTGTAGCAATGAATATGAGGTCATGAAGAAGAATTTTTCTCACCTTTTGGTTGAATCAGTCTGTTTATATAATGTGATGAAAGTCCCTGATCAACTTAAAGATGATGGAAACTTGATTCAAGATCATGCTTATGAGGCAGTGAAGGATAGGCCAATTGGTGATGTGGATTGGTTAGAAGAGGAAAAAATAGAACTAAAACAGTTGATGGATCCAGTTACCAAGTTTACTAGAATGTGGCTAAGGCATAAATTATGGGAGTTAGAAAATGAAGGTGTACGGTGCACCTATGATCTGATGGGGGATTTTGATCCTCACTCCACTTCCAAAGAGTCAACTGAGCAGGATCCTAAGGGAAAAGGCAAGTTGGATTCTCCTTTCAAAATCAAGATAAAAGGCATTCAAGAGGAGGAAGTCTAGGAAGCAAAAAAGAAGAGAAATCCAATTGTTAAGAAAAGGTCAAAGACTAAGAGGTCTGAGCAGAAGGAAACTAAAAGGCAAGGTCCTAAGGTTGATTTTCCTGTGCCCAAAAGGAGAAGAGTCATAAGACTATCACAGAAGGCAAGCTCCAAGGTAAGAGAAGAAGAGGTTACTCCACCCATAGTAAATGTAGAGTGTTCAAAGGAGAAGGCACGAGTGTATACAAGGAGGTCTAGGACTCCTCCCAAGGATAGTGTGCTGAAAACAAACCTTCCTCCGATAATTTCTCATGAGGAACAGGATGATGATGTTCCTTTCACCCATGAAGCTCAAAGTGAACCTGGTGAATCCAAAGAAGTTGAATATCATCCAAATACTGAAGGGGAGGAATTTCATGAGGGTGGCCTTTAGAGTGCGGAGGCAAAAATTGAAAAGGTAATACAATCTCCCTTGGTTGCGTATGCAGAGTCACCTATTGGAACTCAAGAGGTTAAATCTCCTCCAAGAGAAGAAGTAGAAAATATTCCATCACCTGAGCATAAGGAGGAACATGTTGAAGAGAAGGAGAGCAAGACAGAGACTCGAGAATTAGGGTTTGAGCAAAGAAGCTTCTAAAGATCAACAGGAAGGAGATAAAAAAACTAAAGTGCAATTGGAATCCACTATCCCTGATTGCTTGGGTAGGGAAATAAGGAGAAAACAAGTTGTTGTGGAGGATACTCCACTAAATTGGGATGATCTACTAGCCAAGATTAGAAAGGATAAAGTTAAAAAGAAGGCTAGGCTGATTTCAAGGGTTGAAAGAGATGAGGCGAGTAATAGAGTTATCCACATTGCAACTCCTACTTCGGATAAGAATAGAGATGTTGTATCTACAAAAGACTATAATGTGCAGAATTTCAATTTGGGGCCCACCTCTGTTGAGCAGGACATTGAAGATTATGAGGGTTCTAGTGCAGTCATCTTGGGAAGATTGAGGAAGGAAATAAAGACTAAGCAAGAGCTAAAAAAGGAAAATGAGAATCTCAGGAAATGCTTGGATGATCTGATTAAGCCCTTGCAATCCATTAACCCCTCTACTTTTGCTGTGTATCCTTTGCCCCAAGAAACTATCACCAAACTGGAAAAGATGAAGGCTTCCAATATTGCTACATAAAATTGGTTGCAAGGGGTGTGAACCGAAAGAAATGATGCTATCAGGGAAATTTTGTCAATAGGGAAGGATGATATGAGGGTAGTTGATTGGTTGAAGGAGGTTTTGGCTCAGGACAAAGAAGATACAGATCTCTTGTTGCAAAAAACCAAAACTATCATGGAGTACACTAGGGATAAGTTAGTAAGTGATAGAATTCTCCCTTCCTCTAGAGCTGCTGAACCTTGGGAATGGTTTGAAATGCCGCAAATCAGGTAGAATGTTTTGAAGAAGATTTACAAATAGAGGAGGCATATTGATGATACCCTAGCTAGTGTCTACAATGGCTCCATTTCTTTCTTTGAGATTATGATAGGGAGAAGGAAGATTGCTCCTAAGTATTTGAGTTTAGAATAGTTGAGGAAGTGGTGGCATGATGTTTATGCTCCAATTAATGATGATTCCATTTTTGAGCACCAGTTGGATGATGTGGCCACCTACATTATTGTCATTGAAAAATACCTAGCTTATAAGGTGGAGTGGGATAAGTCAGTGAAACAATCCAGGGAAGAAATTATCAATTGAAAGATGACTTAGGGTTTTCCCTTTACCACCTATGGCCAGCTTGGATAGGGTGCTTTTATAAGTTCATGAAATGTTGGATCAGAATAAAGACAAAGGGGGAAGGTAGTTAATGATTGGATACATTGAGATTTGTGCTTCCCTATTATTTTGCCATGCATTGGTCCGAGTTGCATTGGAGATCCCAGGCTGACCTAGATGGAGTTCAACATGTTTTGGGGGTTGTATAAATATGGCATTACGCCTCATTTTTAAGGGTTCAGAAGTTTTAGACCTAGATGAATAGAGAGATAGTTAGAAGTGAATTAAGTAGATAAAGAGTTAGAAAGTAGTTTTTCTCAAGAAAATATTGTAACAAAAAGCTAGAATTGTTGCTTCAGTCGATAATTTGATGCAAGTAAATGACATTGTGATTTGGTGCCATACTTGTGTTCTTCTTATCTTGCATGGTTCTTGTTATTCTATCTTTAGAATTTCTTTGAAAATTTTTGATATTTAGATTAGATTTGATTTAATGATGTTTATGGTTTGATATTTGAAGTGTTGCAGCAATCCCTATTCCATACTTTTCGCAACCAACTATTTGTTAGTTGCTTTGCAAAGTTAGCCTGGACTTCATATTCATTGTGCTTAGTTCAATTGTGAGGGTTTATTCATTTCAATTGCAATAGGGTTGTTTGAATGAATGTTGATGATTTGAAAATCTTAACACCTTAGAAGATTGCACTATTTTTTATAAGATTGTAGATTCATCTGGGTCAAGCAGAAATCATTTTTGAGGGATTGGTCCATTTTGAGTATTTGTCATTTGCATTGTTAATCTTAGGTTTAATATTAAGTTTAGAAATTTATTTGAAACCCTTATCTTTTGCTATTTCTTTGATTATTGGGTTAAATTTAGGATTGAAGTATCATCATATTGTTAGATCTAATAAATTGAGATTTAGTATTTTTCTTGTAGTAAGGTACCATTGTGATTACCAACATTTTCACATTTATCACTGAGTTATTTATGCATTGTCAAGACCTGACATTAGAGACCTTGGGGTTATCTCTTGAGGCTTGCTGATAGAGATTTACCTTTCAAGAGAGATAGGATATTATATTTTGTCTAAGTTGTTGTTGTGCAGAAAACACCATTAACAAATTGGCACTAGAAGGATGGCCTAAATAAGAAAGCTAGATCGATTTTTGATCGCTATCTCTCCTAAGATATTTAGAAGAAGAAACAGATCTACTCTAGGAGAGGAGGAATTTCATGAATTACCAGACCCTACTAGGTTTAGAAGGACCAATAGAAGGGGAGAATCATCATCATCCCATCCACCTTTGTCATCTCCATCATCCCCATCTTCATCAAGTTCATCTAAGTTTGAGTCTGAGGACATTCCCATTCCACAACCTCAGCTAGTCATAAATCAGCCATTACCACCCCCAACTCCACCAATGGCTTTCCTAGCAAACAACCCATCTCCATTGATTTTTTCCAACTACAATGTCATGCCCAAAAACCCTGAACACTTTTGTTCAAAATTACATGTCAATGATCCCAATAGAACTGCTAAGGAACACAACAGGATCTTTCAGACTGGGCTTAAGGATAGAGGGATAAACCATGAGGATGTAGCCTATAGACTCTTTCCTTATTCATTGGGGGAAGATGCATTCTATTGGTACAATCATTTACCTGTTGGGTCTATCGAACATTGGACTAAGCTAGAGACTGCATTTTTGCAGAAGTTTTGAATTCCCATTAGTTCCAATGAGCTTTACCGCCAGTTCACTAATGTGAATATGGAGGTCAATGAGCCTATAGGGTCCTTCAACAATAGGTTTCATCGTGCCTATACCAGACTGCAGGCCCCTTATGTTGTTGATGAGCCTACTGCTTTGGAAGTCTATTATATGAGGGACTTGACAGTCTGATAGCTACCTTTATGAAGTGGAGTAATAACCCTCCTGCTAATATACTTGATGCATATGCAGAGGTTGTGAATGTTAGCAATGCTTTAAGGAAACATCTTTCTAGGCCTTTACCCTCGTTAGGAAATGTTGCTCACCCTAGACAAATTCTAGCTCTTAACCAAGATCTTTCCACCCATACTCCTATTATGAATCTAGTACCTTAGTTGCCTCTGGTCCCTCACCCAGGACCTCCTGTGAGACAAGTTTCATCTTCAATTAGTTACCCTCAGCAAAATGTGAATCAACCTCTACATATATAGCCTTAGGCTAGCTATCCACCATACCTATAGAATTCTGAAGTCTTGAACCAATCACTTAATGCCAATGCTGTAGTAGGGTATTCTCAGAATAATGCAAGCCAACCTCCATATAGTAACCCTGACAAGGAGAGACTGGATGAGTTGTCTGAACAAGTAAAGAAGCTAAATATATAGGTGACTTACTTGAGGAACTAGAAAAATCAATTGCAAGTTGCTCAGAGAAATATGCAGTCCAATTAGAATAGAGAAAATGCACAAGGAAAACACTTTGATAGAGGGAAACATCATGAAAGAGGATACAACAATGACAGAGGATATAAATAGGATAGAGGTTACAACAATGAAAGAGGGTATAACAATGATCGAGGATTTAATAATGACAGAGGGTATAATAATGATAGAAGATAGAACTATGATAAAGGACAATCGTCAGGCTAGAACTTTGACAGAGGTGGTGGACAAGGGTTCAATAGGAGGCAGCCATCAAGACAAAACATGACTTGGAACATAGGGCCCAACAATGGATGAGTCCCCACCCCATTCGATGAACCAGTTAATCAACCTGTCAATCAGTTTGTCAATCAGCCAGTTAATTAAGAGAAGCCTCCTAGCAGTGTATATCTAGCTGAGGATGCTTTATTAGGATGGTGTAGGCTCCATAAAACAAGTCAAAATTCTTAGTTAGATTGTCAAGAATTCCAAACAGCAGCCTCAATTTTTTAGTATGAAGTGGAGAACAATGCAAGTAGTCAATAAATAGTACCATCTACTCCTTACGATTCGCCAGTGTTGGTACTGAATCATGCTCCTTTTCCACAAGGTAAGTGTAATGTACCTAAAGAGGAATCTAACCACTTGGAGGAAGAGGAAGACCAAGTATGCAATGGGGATAAAATTACATAGTTATTTGATGAGAGTCCAGTGAATGATAATGGTCGCAGAGATGAAGAAGAGGCTTATGTTGAAGAAGTGCAGACCTTCCACAGACCTATCAAGAAGTATGACTTGAGGGAATTGCCACATAGACGTCCACAAGCTGGAGGCCCCTTCACTACTTCCATTCCACTGAATAATTTCAACATGCCTCCAGACCCTAATGCTAGCAATAATCCGTCACTGCCCCAGGTGTCCAAGCAATATTTATCTCAAGATTCAGGGCATGTTGATGTACCAAAGGGGAGAAATGTTGATGCAAACAAGGACAAAGTGATAGAATACCCAAAGGAGACCCCTGTTGATCTAAGTGAGGAACAATTGGCCCTGTATGTCGCAGAAGAACTCAGAAAAATAAAGGTAAGCCTATCTGCATTTGAGTTATTGAGAGTTCCAACCATTAGGAATGTAGTCTTAGGATCTTATAGTGCAAATTCCATGTCACAAGATAAATCAGTTAGCGAGAGTGTCAATAGAGCATCTAGTTCTCAATCAGTAGGAAGGCAGAATCAAATTCAAAATCAAGTCCATATGCCCCCTGGAGATACTGGGAAAGAGAAGGACAAATCTCAAGTTGCTCAAGTAGATACTCCCTTAACTTTGTTCAAAGGGAAAATAGACACACCTCCATTCTTGATTTCTGTTCAAATATTCAGTAAGAATTTGCATAATTGTTTGTTGGATTATGGTGCTTCAACCAATGTTATTCCTTTTGGTGTATGTAGAGCTATGGGTATTACTCCTGCTGACTCGCAAAAGAAATTCATACAATTGGATAGGACTGAAGTCAATGTTGTAGGGGAGTTAAATATGATTCATATGCAGATTGCTTCTGATCCTAGAATTCAGCAGGTTATTAATATACAGGTGGTTGACATACCTGATGCTTATGGCCTAATCCTAGGAAGGTACTTTACCAGGTCCTTGAATGGATATGTCTCAACTAATCACTCCCATATGTGGCTTCTCTGGAAGGGAGTACCGAACCAGATTAGAATTGAAAGAGAACCTAGAATGAAGTACATGATTAAAGAATATTAGAAAACCTCTATTGAAATCCTGGTATCAGAAGTAAGTATGGGTAACTATATGCTCACAACCCATCTTGAAGAGTTAGATGTGGAGGAAGTTCTTATGTTTCACACAACACCTTATGACCTTATAGTAGAATCCAGTATTACTGAAGTCCTGGTCGAACCAATTGAAAATGATAATGATCTAGAAGATAGTCAGCTTGGTTTGCTAGATAATTTTTCAGGAGTTCATTCAAAAGTGCATTGAAGACTAGGTTCAGTTGGGAAGAGGAATGAACTTTGGGGAATTAATCTTGCCCAATTGGTGTAGGGTGCATAATGCCTCTCATTCAGAATTGGACTATTGCCTATGCCAGACTGTAGTGGAACAAATACATAAATGTATCAATCCCACTCTGACACTCAAAATTGATATCCAAAATGTCTAAGAGGATCCCAAAGGAAAAAGAGTTATTCCTTCTGAAGAACCATCCAACAGCAATAGTGCAAGTGATACAACAAGGAAATCTGTAGTTGCTGGTTGTTGGACTTGAAGATTCGATGGGTCCGAATCAAAGCAAGGAGCTGGGAAGGTTTCGAGCTAATTAGTCCAAGAGGTAAGACATTTTTTGCTGCTCATAGACTTCAATTTCACTGTACAAATAATGTAGCAGAATATGAGGCTTTGGTTCATGGACTATTAATGGATTTGATGAAAAAGGTTAAGATCTTGCAAGTTTTTGGAGATTCTGAGTTAGTAGTCAAGCAAGTTAGGATACAATACTCTTCTCATGATAGAATAATGACCAACTATACACATAGAGTATGGGATCTTATTAAAGGATTTGATGCCTTTAACATTTAGTTGATTCCATGAAGTAAGAACCAAAAAGTTGATTCCCTAGCTCAGGTAGCCAGTACATTGCAACCTCTGTCTCTTTCTAGACTAAAGAAGTTTATTGTGGAACTAATCCCAATGCCCTCAATACCTGATAATGTCACCAACTTCTAGGTGTTTGAAGATGACAAGCATATCTTAGATTTCATTACTAGTACAAATGTCTTTGCTTCTCAAATCATTGACGAAACTGAACTCCAAGAAGTAGAGATGGACTTGGAAGGGGTAATTAATCTAAAGACCAACACAATTCCTAGAAGGATGGTGCAATTAGAGAGAATCTTTGATCTGGACGAGGTCAAGGAGCAAGAACAAGATACCAAGAAAGAATCCATTAGTGGACAGTGTGACAAATATAATATGGGAACTCAAGATGATGCCAAAAATGTCTTTATTAGTAAAGTATGCACTCCAGAAGAAAGAAAAGAAGTCATTGATGCACTACATAGACATCTAGATGTGATAGCCTGGAGTTATGAAGATTTAAAGACTTATGATACATCAATCATAACCCATACTATCCCTCTCAATCCAAGAGTAAAACCTTTCAGACAAAGGCAAAGGCCTATCAATGCTTTACTAGAACCCATAATATAGATGAAGTGCAAAAACTATTCCCTGCAAGAATAATATTTCTAGTCAGACACTCTACTTGAGTTGCAAACCTGGTTCCAATGCGAAAGAAAAAATGGTGAAATCAGACTATGTGTAGATTTTAGTGACCTAAACAGAGCATCAAAGAAGGATAATTATCTAGTACCCTCACTCGATGAAGTGCTCCAGATTGTCAATGGATCTCAGGTGATGTCTTTCTTAGATGTTTATTCAGGATACAACCAAGTCATGGTGCAGTATGAGGATAGGCACGAGATTGCTTTCACCACCAAGTGGGGCACTTTTTCCTATATGAGGATGCCCTTTGGCTTGATTAATGTTGGAGCCACATTCCAAAGAGCCATGGACATTTCCTTTAAAGACATAATTGGTAAGTGCATAATCATTTATATGGATGATCTAACAATCTTTTCCAAGAAGAGAGATGATCATATCTTAGATTTGTACAAAGTTTTTTAGAAATGTAGAGAGTTTGGAATATCTCTCAATCCAAAAAAATGCATCTTTGGAGTCACAAAGGGTAAATTTTTGGGGCATGTTCTCTCTGAGGAAGAGATTTCCATTGATCCAAAATGAATAGAAGCCATACTCAAAATACCACCACTTGCTAGCAAAAAGGAAATGAAACAATTATTTGGTAAGATTAACTTTGTGAGGAAGTTCATCACTGGGTTCACAGAAATAGTCAAGCCACTGAATGCAATGTTGAAGCAGGAGGCCAAAGTTGAATGGAATACAAAAGCAAAGGAAGCATTTGCAGAGATAAAAAAGGTTATTGTTGAAGCTCCTGTCTTGGTATGTCCAGACTATGCTAAACCATTCTATATATATTCATTTTCTTCTGACCACTCTTGTGCTGCTATGTTAACTCAAAAATCGGATCAAGGAAATGAGAATCCCATAGCATTCATGAACGCACCATTAAAGGATGCAGAACTGAGATACCCAAGTGTGGAAAATCAGGCCTATGCCTTAGTTAGAGCTGTAAAGAAATTCAAGAATTATATCCTCAAAAACAAAATCTTTGCAATAGTTCTTGATCATGCAGTCAAGCTGTTGTTGATGCATAATGAGTTGGGAGAATGCAGAGCCAAGTGGGTAACTATGTTACAAGAGTATGATATGGAGATTCAACCCATGAAGTTGGTAAGAGGGCAAGGGATTACAAAGATAATGGCAGAGACATGCCCTAATTTTACAGCTCAAAACTACAATCTAGAGGATGTTTCTCCTGGCGAGTGGTATGATGATATTGTCCATTATCTTCTGACTCAGAGATGCCCTGATCATCTTAATGCAGTACAAAGAAGGGAATTGCACTTAAAGAGTGACAGTTTCATGCTGAAAGGAGCTGTCCTATATAAGAAAAATCATGAGGGTGTGTACTTAAAGTGCCTAGGAAAGGCAGAGTCTGAAAGAGTGATGTTGGAATTTCATGACAAATATGGTGCAGGCCATAGATCAACACCTTCTACAGTGAACTAGATTCTGAGAGCTGATTACTATTGGCCTACACTATTCAAGGATACACACAAGCATGTCAGAACTTGTCATGTGTGTCAGACTACGACAACCAGAGAGAAGTATGTAGCACTCCCACTCCAACCAGTCTTTGAGGTAAAACCTTTTGCACAGTGGGGGATGGACTTCATAGGTCCAATCAATCTGCCTTCCTCTACAGGACATAGGTATATCCTTACTGTCATTGATTATTTTACAAGATGTACTTAGGCCCTTGCTTGCAAGCAATGCACTTTAGAGGTGGTAATTAATTTCATCGAATTAGGTATCATTAACCATTTTGGATGTCCTATGTCTTTAGTTTATGATAATGGTCCTACATTTTCATCATTGAAGTTTTCTAATTGGGCTTTTGATCATGGGATTATCATTAAGTTTGCATCCAACTATTACCCTCAAGGTAATGGTTTAGCTGAGTCATCCAACAAAAATCTTCTGACTATTATCCACAAATTATTAGAAAGAAATCTGAAGGATTGGCACACCCAGCTCAAATTTTCTCTTTGGGAAGATCATACAAGGCATAAGACTTCCATAGGAATATCACCTTACCACCTGGTTTATGGATTAGAGCCTATTTTTTCCATTTAGTTAAAGATCCCCACCTTACAGTTCATTAATGATTATTATGATGAGGGAGATAGATGTGAGACCAGACTTGTTGAATTGTTACACCTTGAGGAAAAAAGAGATGAAGCCTTGGAAATTTTTTCTAAACATTAGGGTGTTGTCAAGAGATGGTTTGATAAAAGAGCCAAGGTAAAATATTTTAGGATTTCTGACTTGGTTCTTTACTAGGATAAAGCCCATGACCATAAGGGAGAGCATGGAAACTTTGATAAACTTTGGCTTGGCCCTTACCAGATTTCAGAAATTCTAGGAGATAATGCTTTCCATTTGAAAACTCTCATTGGAGAGGATATCCCACTGTCTGTCAATGGGCAGTATTTGAAACATTATTTCCAATCTTGAGTTGTTCCCATCTCTTTTCTGTATATAGTTAGATTAGGTTTCCTTTCTATTTTTTTTGCTTTGCTTTGCTTTGGTTAGAGTAGGTTTCCCTTTCTAATTTGCTTTTATTTCTTTCAGTTAGTGTAGGTTTGCTTTTGGTTTGGTTTTTTTTTGCTCTGCTCTTGCTTTGGAGGTTTTCCTGTTTTCTCCTGAACGTGTTGCACTTGCATGGAAAATATATCATTATATGGGATAGTTCTAAGTATTTTATTGGTGGACTCTAGTCTTGTATCTTGAAAGGATGGTTCAGGTCTTTGCTATTACCAATAGTCTCAATGTTTGATTTATAGAAGATGGGTCATTGGTTTTGATTTGAACTTGAAGTATTATGAAATCTTATATCTCTCATGTATCTTAAGAATCCTGATGTTACTGTAGGATCCTTGTAAAGTATCCTAGTGAAAAATCTTATTTTTGCTTCAGTGCCACTGTGGTTCTTAGCCTTGAGTGTGAACTTCATTGTTCACAAGTTGAAATGAAAAGTGACACGAAAAAGAATATCAAAAGAAAGAAAAGTGAAATATTGAAAATCAAAAGAATGGATTCAACTTATCAGGAGTATCTAAATATCTCTATTGGGGCTATAGATGTCTGGCTAGCAATAGAGCTATGTTTAGGAGAGTCACAGTGATAACCTCATTGGGGCTATAGACATCTGACTAGCAATGAGGCTCTATGTAGGTTTCTTTTGAAGTTAGAATCCTTATGTAGCCTGACTTGACTAAGCTTGGTTCCTGCAATAGCTCAAGGAGGGAAATAAACTCATATGCACACACTTGGATTTTCAATTTATGGAAGGTTTGGTCTACCCTCTCATTCTAATTTTTTAGTCTTTGTAGTTTGATTTGTTTGTCTGATAGTGAGATTAAAACCAAAGATTCTAGGTTCTCGATTCATGTTCGTCATCAAATGCTCTGGAGCATTTCCTAGCAAAGTCGCCATTTGTTGTGCAGTTTTCGCACACACGCCCCGCTAAAAGCAGGGACCCTCTTTCACTTTGGTTTTTGGTATCTTGGCCCTTTCATTTTGAGGTTTTATCTTACTTTGGCATGTGCTAAGCTATTTTTCTTGATTGACTAAGTGATTTCCCTGAGTTATTCATTGAAGATCTTTAATTTTGAGCTAAGTTCAGGTTTTCACTAATGTTCGGGACTTTCCACCCTGGCCAGAATTTCTCAGATCCTGCTCGGACTCTAGCTGAGCACTGTCGTTCAAAGATTTTCAGTCTTCACAGAATTTCGCATGGTCTGGATTTTTCCAGATTTTGTCCTCTCGTCGGGTTCCTAAATTTTCCTAGCTATCTTGTCAGCGGCATTAATGCCCTTCATACAAACTTGAAACTATGTATTTAATCGATCTTTTGATGTCATTTATGCCATTGTGCTTTATTTTCTATGCTTGATTGAGTTGAGAAGTCACTCTTTGGGTAATTGACTTGATTTAAGACATTTGATTCATGAATTATTTGATTTGTTGGTGATTTCTTTGGGTATTGCCGTTGTGCTCTTTGTTGGGCATCATTCGATTCTCATTTACTGCTTTTGAGATCAATCCTTGCTTCATCAATGGTATGTATTTGGTTGCCTTCCCTTTCATTTGTTGATTTTGGATAACACTTTGGTGTCCTGGTTTATTGGGGTTCGAGTTCTTGCATGCTCGAAGAATTTCATGGTTAGGGTTTCCTAGCATTGCTTTATTTATCATCTCCCAAGTGAGTTTTGAGGTCCTTTGTTTATTTGCATTTTGATGTATCTTGCTTGAGAGCTGTTATTTTCCCCTAGTTGAGAATTAGCAGTTGAAATGTTTAAATTTTGAGCTTGCATGTGTGTTAATGACGGGTGTATAGGGTTTGAAACCTAGGGCAATACCATTCTGCCTTATTTCACCTTAAAATTGGCCTAGAATGCTAAGAGAATCCATAGAGAGCCTGTACCCAACTCGTCTCAAGCTTAAATCTTTGAAATTCATAATCGATTATGGTGTTCTGGGAAAAGTCGTGATTTCGTACTGATGTTCGAGTTTCGTAGTCACCTCTGGATTTTCCATCTTTGGTGGATTTTCCCAATTCCCTTTGTTTTTTTGGAATCCGCTATCATTTTCAGAGTTTCATATATTTCGCAAATTTCCGTTGACCCCGGATTTTCCCGAAGTCTTGTGCCGCCTAGATTTTCTGAAGTTTACAAAGTGTCTTCCCCTTCGCAGAAATCCGTTTCTAACAGATTTTCTTGAAATTTGATGAAGTTTAAGGAAATATGGAATAGTTGGATTTATTAGTGATTTATGATGCATTTTATGGTTAATTCATGCTATCTTATGATCTCCTATATGGTTTATTGATTGATAATGATCGGATTTAATTGTTAGTAGGTGTTTTCATGATTATTCCACTGGAATCTGTTTGGCCCAAAATTCCCTAAAAGTCCTCCCTGGCTCAGATTCCGCAGATGGTCCTAAAACTCAAAGTTCATCAAGATCATTTGATATGAGATTCAATGACATCTTGTTTGTATGAGGTTCATTCTAACGGTGTTTTGATGGATTAACGTTGATTTCCTGTGGTTTTTACTATGATTTCCTTGTTAAGTGTAGGCTAAACCTAGCAAGGCAGTGAATGGGTCTTCCATGTCTGAAGCAGAGAAGATTAAAATGTATGTCAAGAGAAAGGTCCCTGAGAGTAAAATTACATCAATTTGGTCTGAGGTAACTGATACAAATGTTGAGTTGTGGGATTATAAAGAGTTTAAAGGAAGAATGATAGCCAAGGATGTTCCTTTGGTGGCTAGGAGAATGGAGGAGTCAGGCTTGTCACATGTGGCTGGTTTCCCTTCCATGGTGCAATGTTATGAGCTGGTCCTTGAATGTGCAGGCACTATGATCAGGATACACAAATAATTATTGGTCCTCAAGGAAGAGTTGTGGTGAATCTCAACCCTGTTTCAATTTCCCAAACTTTTTATATGCCAGACATATCTCATGTGGCGGCATTCAACATGAAGGCAGCTCAGCAGTACTATGTAAAACAGACTATGAAATCACAACAGCTTATCAATTCCTAGCTGGAAAAGCCCAAGTCCTACTATTCCAAACTGCCCAAGCAGCTATTCAAGGCAAAGTTCAAGAAATAATATTATGATGCTATCACATTGCTCAGTAGGGTGGTTGGATTAAGGAACGCAGGTGTGTTTGAGAATTGGATGTGCAATGCTATTGTGAGGCTTGAACAAGAGTTGATCAACTATCATTGGGCTCATGTGATTAGTAGGGTAATCCATGAGTAGCTATCCAATGTGTTGCAGACTAAGACCTTCATGATGACTTCATATTTGGTCTATGCATTTGCGAGATTTCACCCCTACAAAGGATTGAGCACAAGGGGAATCTTTGGGTAGGATGTCATTTATGAGGTTTACCCTCAATTGTATTTAGGAAGCTCAAGGTATAGGAGGGAGAATGATGCATTCACCATGCACATTACTAGATTACTTCAAGGTGCAGAACACATCAGAATTTTGGATCAAGCAAAGGAACTCATCAAGAAATATGGTGCTTGGTTTATTCAGTTCCCAACTTTCTCCTACATTCGGATTGATGGCTGCCAGAGGGCCCCTTATAGACTTCCAAGGTGCCCCGCTAATCATATCATACTTTTGGAAGTCACTAGACAGATATGTGACTTTGATTCCATTGTTAAAAGAGGCAAACATAAGACTGGATTTGATGGAGACTTCCCTTTGAGGATTGGCACTAGAGAGGCATGTCCTTCCATTATTTCTGCCCAAGCTTTAGAGAAGGAGATGAGTACTCTCGGCTTATCTTTCTATTCCAAGAGGTCCAGATTTGATATCACTGGTGAAGCCCAAAAGAAGTCTAGTAGATAGTATAGCAATAAGGTTTATTTGGAAGACTACTGGTCCAATTGTAGCAATGAATATGAGATCAGGAAGAAGAAATTTTCTTGCCTTCCAGTTGAATCTGTCTATTTATATAATGTGGAGGTAGTCCCTGATTAACTTGAAGATGATGGAAACTTGATTCAAGATCATGCTTATGAGGTAGGGAAGGATAGGCCAATTGGTGATGTGGATTTGTTAGAAGAGGAAAATATAGAACTAAAATAGTTGATGGATCCAGTTACCAAGTTTACTAGAATGTGGCTAAGGCATAAACTATGGGAGTTAGAAAATGAGGGTGTACAATGCACCTATGATTTGATAGGGGATTTGGATCTTTACTCCACTTCTGAAGAGTCAACTGAGCAGGATCCTAAGGGAAAAGGAAAGTTGGATTCTCCTTTCAAAATTAAGATAAAAGTGTTCAAGAGGAGGAAGTCCAAAAAGCAGAAAAGTAGAGAAAGCCAATTTCTAAGAAGAGGTCAAAGACTAAGAGGTTTGAACAGAAGGAAACTAAAAGGCAGGGTCCTGAGGTTGATATTCCTGTTCCCAAAAGGAGAAGAGTCATAAGACTTTCACAAAAGGAAAGCTCCAAGGTAGGAGAAGAAGAGGTTACTCCACCCATAGTAAATGTAGAGAGTTCAGAGGAGAAGGCACGAGTGTATACAAGGAGGTCTATGACTCCTCCCAAAGATAGTGTGCCGAAAATAGACCTTCCTCCAATTATTTCTCATGAGGAGCAGCATGATGATTTTCCTTCCACCCATGAAGCTCAAAGCAAACCTGGTGAATCCAAAGAAGTTGAAGATCATCCAAATACTGAAGGGGGGGAATTTCATGAGGGTGACATTTACAGCGCGGAGGCAGAAATTGAAAAGGTAATATAATCTCCCTTGGTTGTGTATGCAGAGTCACCTGTTGGAACTCAAGAGGTTAAATCTCCTCCAAGAGAAGAAGAAGTGGAAAATATTCCATCATCTGAGCACAAGGAGGAACATGCTGAAGAGAAGGAGAGAAAGACAGAGACTCTCAAGAAGCAGGGTTTGAGAAAAGAAGCATCTAAAGATCAAGAGGAAGGAGAGAAACAGACTGAAGTGCAATTCAAATCCACTGTCCCTAATTGGTTGGATAGGGAAATAAGGAGAAAACAATTTGTTGTGGAAGATACTCCACCAAATTCAGATGAGCTGCTAGCCTAGATTGGAAAGGATAAATTTAAAAAGAAGGCTAGGGTGATTTCAAGGGTTGAAAGAGATGAGGCAAGTAATAGAGTTGTCCACATGGCAACTCCTGCTTCAGATAAGAATAGAGATGATGTATCTACAAAAGACTATAATGTGCATACTTTCAATTTGGAGCCCACCTTTGTTGAGCAGGACATTGAAGATTATCATGGTTCTAGTGCGGTCATCTTGGGCAGATTGAGGAAGGAAATAAAGACTAAGCAAGAGCTAAAAAAGGAAAATGAGAATCTCAGGAAATGCTTGGAGGATCTGATGAAGCCCTTGTAATCCATTAACCCCTCTGCTTATGTTGTGAATCCTTTTCCCTAGGAAACTATCACCGAACTAGAAAAGATGAAGGCTTTTGATCTTGCTAATTTAAATTGGCTGCAAGGGGTGCGAACCAAAGGAAATGATGCTATTAGGGACATTCTATCAACAAGGAAGGATGCTATGAGGGAAGTTGATTGGTTGAAGGAGGTGTTGGCTCAAGACAAAGAAGATACAGATCTCCTGTTGCAGAAAACCAAAACTATCATGGAGTACACCAAGGATAAATTAGTAAGTGATAGAATTCTCCCTTCTGCTAGAGCTGCAAAACCTTGGGAATGTTTTGAATTGCTGAAAATTAGGCAAAAGGTTTTGAAGAAGATTTACAAATAGAGGAGGTAGATTGATGATACCCTAGTTGGTGTCTACAATGGCTCCATTGCTTTCTTTGTGATTATGACAGGGAGAAGGAAGATTGCTCCTAAGTATTTGAGTTTAGAACAATTGAGGAAGTGGTGGCATGATGTTTATGCTCCAATTAATGATGATTCTATTTTTGAGCACTAGTTGGATGATGTGGCCACTTACATTGCTATCATTGACAAATACCTAACTTATAAAGTGGAGTGGGATAAGTTAGTGAAACAATCCAGGGAAGAAATTGCATCAATTGAAAGGCGACTTAGGGTTTTGCCTTTACCACCTATGGCCGACATGGATAGGGTGCTTTTGAGTGTTCATGAAATGTTGGATTGGAGTAAAGACAAAGGGGGAAGGTAGTTAATGATTAGCTACATTGAGATTTGTGCTTCCCTATTATTTTTCCATGCATTGGTTTGAGTTGCATTGGAGATCTCGGGATGACCTGGATGGAGTTTGTGCATTTAATGCATATTTTATCATTTTGAATTTCTCTTGGCCAACTTGTTGTGCCTAATTATTATTGTAAAATCCTATCTAGGATGACATGTTTTGGGGGTTCTATAAATATGGAATTTCGCCTCATTTGTAAGGGTTGAGAAGTTTTTGACATAGACGAATAGAGAGATAGTTAGAAGCAAATTAAGTAGAGCAATATTTAGCAAGTAGTTGTTCTCAAGAAAATATTGTAACAGAAAGCTGGAATTGTTTCTTTAGTGGATAATTTGATGCAAGTAAATGACATTGTGATTTGGTGCCATACTTGTGTTCTTATCTTGCATGGTTCTTGTTATTCTATCTTTAGAATTTCTTTGATAAAAGTTGATTTTTAGATTAGATTTTATTTAATGATGTTTATGGTTTGATATTTGAAGTGTTGCAGCAATCCCTAGTCCATTATTTTCGCAACCAACTGATTGTTAGTTGCTTTGGAAAGTTAGCCTGGAATTCATATTCATTGTGCTTAGTTTAATTGTGAGGGTTTATTAATTTCAATTGCAATAGGGTTGTTTGAATGAATGTTGATGATTTGAAAATCTTAACACCTTAGAAGATTGCACTATTTTTTATAAGATTGCAAATTCATCTGGGTCAAGTAGAAATCAGTTTTGAGGGATTGGTCCATTTCGAGTATTTGTCATTTGCATTGTTAATCTTAGGTTTAATATTAATTTTAGAAATCTCTTTGAAACGCTTATCTTTTTCTATTTCTTTGTTTATTGGGTTAAATTTACGATTGAAGTATGTCATATTGTTAGATCTGATAAATTGAGATTTAGTATTTTGATTGTAGTAAGGTCCCATTATGATTACCAGCATTTTCACATTTATCACTCAGTTGTTTATGCATTGTCAAGACCTGACATTAGAGAACTTGGGGTTATTTCTTAAGGCTTGCTGATAGAGATTTACCTTTCAAGAGAGATAGGATATTATATTATGTCTAAGTTGTTGTGTAGAAAACATCATCAATAGATTCTTAAAAGGATTTTTCACATTGCACTTCTCCCAATTTGACATCAATGGAAAAGGTAACCATGACCTTTCCATATACACACTTTGAACCACATATCTACACATCTGACTACTCCCCCTGAGTAGAAACCATAGAAACATCAATTCGGATCATAATATAGCAATTTCTAGCTGACGGATTGATGAAAGTAAATGCATCTTCTTAGTTCTCATCGGGAGGGGTAATTACCCCTAGCATTCCTCTAAGATACTCAAAAGTATCCTTCGATAATGGTTTAGTAAAGATGTCTGCATTTTTTTCTTTAGTAGGCACATACTCCAATCTTACTTCTTTCCCATTCATTTTTTCCCTCAAGAAATGAAACTTGATTGATATATTCTTAGTCTTAGAGTGTAGTACCAGATTCTTTGAAATATTTATTGCACTTGAATTGTCATAGGATATGGCAATATGCTCTTTATATATCACTCTAATATCTTTCAACATTTGTTTAATCCATATTAATTGAGTACAATTGTTTGCAGTAGCAATATATTCTTCTTTAGCAGTAGATAGAAAAATGGAATTCTGCTTTTTTCTCAACCAGGACACTGGCTTCTTCCCTAGGAAGAAAGCACCACCACTAGTACTTTTTTTTCATCTACATCACTAGCCCAATCCGCATCAGTATATGCACTCAAAGTGAGATCATCATCCTTTGAATACCAAATTCCAAAGTCAACTATTCTTTTGAGATATCTAAATATCCTCTTAATAGTAGTTACATGTGATTCTTTTAGATCAACCTAAAATTTGGCAACCATACATACAACATTCATAATATCTAGTCTAGTCTAAGTTAAATAAAGTAATCCACCGATCATTGACCTGTATCTAGTTTGATTTGCCTTGGGAGAATCATCATTTTGTGTTAGCTTACATCTGGTCACCATGGGAGTACCAACAGGATTTGAATCTTCCATCCCAAATTTCTTCAGTAGCTCTCTCACATATTTGGACTGAGATATGAATATCCCCTTGTCTAACTAGGTCACTTGTATTCCTATAAAGAACTTAATCTCTCCAATCATACTCATCTCAAATTCATCCTTCATTGCATCAACAGACTTCATACATAGATTGCCATCTCCTCCAAAAATTATGTCATCAACAAAGACTTCTATAATCAACTCTTTATCAAGATCCAATTTGAAATATAAATTGCTATTAGCAGTAGCATTTGTCCAATATAGCATACAGGGCTCTAGGGGCTTGCTTGAGTCCATATAGAGCTTTCTTCAAGTGGCAGACCATATCTTCCTTGTGAGTTAGCTGAAATCCATCTGGTTATTCAATATATACTTCTTCTAGTTCTCCATTCAGAAATGCTGACTTCACATCCATCTGATAGACTTTGTAGTCCTTGTATGTAGAATAAGCAAGAAATAATCTAACAGCTTCGATTCTGAAAACAAGGGAAAAAATTTCTTCAAAATCAACACCTTCCATCTGAGAATACCCTTTACATACCAGTCTTGCTTTATTTCAGACCACTTCACCTTGTTCATTCAGCTTTTTTTGAAACACCTATCTATTACCAATCACATTTTTGTATTTAGGTTTGAGAACCAGTATCCATGTGTCATTCTTTTCAATTTGTGTTAGCTCTTCCTTCATAACTTTCATCTAGTATTCATATTGATAGGCTTCAGTGACATTTTTAGGTTCAATCTTGGAAATCGGGAAATATTCTTCTATAATATTTCTTCTAGTTTGCACTCCTTTATTCTTATCTCCTATAATTTGACTTTCAAAATGATTTTTCTTTACATACCTTGGAGTTTTGGAATTTTCTTGAACTTTTGATTCTTCTGATCTTCCTTTTGTATTTGCACTTGTCTCTACTTCCTGACTACCTTGACTTACTAGAACGAATTGAGGTTGCTTTACTGGGACAACTGGAACATATGGAACATATGGCACAATTTGAAATTGATTCTATGTTTGAACATTCTTCCCTTTATTTGTATTGTCTTCATCATAAGTATATCCATAATATTTGGATGATCTGATAAAATTCTCATCAACTTTGACATTTGCACTCTCAACCATCTTTCTCAGTCTTCTATTATAGCATCAATAGGCCTTGCTCTTAGTAGAATAGCCTAAAAATATTCCTTCATTGCTTCTTGCATCAAAATTTCCTATATCATCATCTCTCTTGATATAACATTTGCTTCCAAAGATCTTGAAATACTTAACAGTGGGTTTGTAACCAAACCATAGCTCAAAAGGGTTCTTACCAGAATCGCCATTAACATTTACCAAGTTTAAAGTATACATAGCAATGCTTACAACTTCACTCCAATAGGTATGGAGCACATTTCCTTCTATCATCATTGTTCTAGTAGCATCAAAAAATGTTCAATTCTTTCTTTCTGCAACTTTATTTTGTTGAGGGGTTTGGGGAGTAGATAACTATCTTCTAATTCCATGTTCTTCACAAAAAGGGTTGAACTCACTACTTCTATCAAATCTCAGACACTTGATTTTTAGACCTTTTTTATTCTTTGCCATAGCCTTGAAAATTTTGAACTTTTCCAGTGCTTCACATTTTTCTCTTAAAAAGGAAACCCATATCATTCTAGAATAATCATCAATAATCAACATAAAGTACCTTTCTCCATGAATACTTCTGATTATAGAAGGACCACAGAGGTCAGTATGTAGCAGCTCTAACAAAGCATTTGAATGAAACTGTTTGCTCTGGAAGGAGACTCTAGTTTGTTTACTCATCTGACATTCCTTACAAATTGTGTTAGCAAGCTTCACTAACTTAGGTAGATCTCTTACTTCTTGTGTGGAAGTTACCTTGACAATGTTATCAAAATTTACATGACACATCCTTCTATGCCACAACCAGATTTCATCTACTTGAGCAATTAAACAAATCCCACTAGCAGTATTCAGGTTAAAATATTACCTTTTGTTTGTTTACCAGTGGCAATCATATTTCCAAAACTTCCACATATCTTGCATCATCTTCCATTTTTGAATTGTAAATCATAGACTTTTCCCACCATCTTTGCAACGCTCAAAAGATTGTGCTTCAAGCCTTCAACATAAAGAACATCATCAGTGTTATTCTTACCACCAAGACAAATAGAACCTCTACCATGAATCACACCAACATTGTTGTCTCCAAATCTTAAAATACCACCATCATACTTCTCTAAACTTAAAAATTTATTTTTATCACTAGTCATATGATGTGAGCATCCATTGTCAATAACCAACTCATCCTTTTCTTCAACTCGGGATGCAAAAGCTTTCTCATCTTTAGTAGATTCAATATCCACATGACTATTTTCAACAGTAGCAATAAAAACCCATTCATCTTCATGTCCATTATCTTTATTAGACTCATCATTAGTCACTCCTTCTTCAAAAAAATAACATTCCTTTTGGAATCTAGACTAGTTAGGCTTAGTTATATGAACCCTTTCAGGACATCTTGATGCAAAATGACCTATTTTATTGCATGAAAAGAACTTAATAGGTAACAATCATTCATACTTCCCTTTCCCTCTACCTTCTATCTTTACAATCAGTACTTCCAATTCTTCTACCTCTCTTTCTTTATCTTGAAGCTGCTTCAGTTCTTCATCATACTTGGATATCTTTCTAGAACATTCACCTAGACCATATCTTTGCTTGTCACTTCCAGATATAGTAGCCTTGAATGTAGATTTAGTTTTTGGAATAAATTCACCAAATTCGCTTAATTCAAAAGCAACAAGCTTACAAACAAGCATGTCTCTTGGCATCTTTGTTACTGGCTCTTTAATAGCATAAGCCTTCACTTTGTAGGAGGGAGGAAAGGATCTGAGTTTCTTAGCCCCAATTTCATCCTCATCCATATAACCACTGGAACATGTAATACCCATCACTATTTCATTTACTTTTTGCATAAAAGAAGTGATATTTTCATCTTCACCCATCTTCAAATTCTCATACTTTCCTTTTAAACTTTGTATCTTAGCCATCTTCACCTGTGCATCTCTTTCATACAAAGTTTCCAGCTTCATCCAAATCTCATGAGCTATCTGTAGTCCTACCACATTAGCCATCTCCGCATATGTTAGAGCACTCACCAAAGCTTCAATAGACCTTATATTACTTTCAACATCTTTGATATCATCAGCAATGGAGGGACCATTCTAAGGAATAACATATGGATCTTTTGTAATCTTCCAGTAGGCTTCACCAATACACCTTAGGTGACATTGCATCCTGACTTTCCACAGTGAGTAGTTAGTTCCATCAAATCTTGGAATGTCCTTCTTGAATGTTGCCATCTCGAATCACCTCAAGATTTTAGAATTCTTCATAGGAACCTTTTCTAATACAAATTGTTGGCAAAACAAAGATAGACAACTAAGAGGGGGGGTGAATCAGTTGTCATAGTATCATAAAATTTTCAAACTTTACTTAACTTAATCTTAGACCTGATGAATAACCAATTAATCATAAGCAATTAACACATCAAAGAGACAGAGAACACCAAGATTTTTTACATGGAAACCCTGATAGGAGAAAAACCACGATGGATGTTAGTCCACAAGATTATACCCTATTAAAATTATAATGAAATCAATAAGAGGAATGCACATGCATTCAATCACACTACCTAGAGCTCACTGCTCAATTATAGAAGGAGCTCACTACCCAACAATACAGAATAGGATTAAAATCCGTAGGGTATGAACTAAGAGAATAGCTTCTCCATAAGCCTAATTATAGTTCCAATGAAGCACAAAAAACTCCTTCACAAACTACTTCACACTTCACTCGATTTTCTTCACACTCTTCTCTTTAATCGAATGATATTAACACATACACACATAAGAGAACTCTCAACACCTTCTTCAACATACTACACCAATGAAAGAATCATTCTTATATATCTGCTACATGAGATTTCATCAATAACTTAGTCAGCCAAGAAAACATATTTTTAATGTCAGCCCAAATTTACAAATAAATTTTTAAATGTGAATCCACCAAGGTTGGACATAACATAGTGGGGACCCAGAATAAAATTCCAACACAAAAAGACTTCAATTAATTTCACCTCGACGATCCACAACATGCTACCACCAACATGTCAGCCAGGAACAAGAAAAACAAACATACACCGAAAAAATTTATGACCACAAGAAAACCAATCAATGTGGACATACCACAAAGATATAGCATGATCTTGAAACATCCAAGAACACCAAGAAATAACAGATAAAAATATGCAATAATTGAGATTTCTAGAATCACACAAACTTTACTTAGGAACATTGACAAAAACCACAGAAACAGTGTCAAACCACAACATGATAAAATATGTATGCGGACCTTTGAAACTTCTGATAGATGATCTAGATATACTCAGTAGAAAACCATTTAGTCCACAACAACTTAACTTCAATGTAAGGAGAAAATTTCCTTCATGAACTACACAATTCCACTAGGAACCTAGAACACTTTCTTTTACATTTTTCTCAATATCCTCGACATATACAACCTCTAATACACCAAATGCTAATAGTGTTGACATCAATGACAACCACATATCATCAACACATCCATGACATCTAACAACAGGATCTACAAAAATCTAAAAAAATTCTTGTAGTGCAACTCATATGACACTTATAGCGCATTAGTCTTGTTTGACTTTTTTAAGAATTCAAATTTCATATCTATTCTCCAATCTCTACTCTTCCCTTCCAAACTTATTTTTAGATATGAACCTATAAAAAGACCTACAAAACAAAGTATAGGATTGATTTTCTTATGGGGGGTTTACCTTGGTCAAACCCTTAGTTTGGTAATTAAAATTTGATAGAAAAAATGACTCATGAATGTAAACAGGAATGTAAACCCTAACGTTAAGTGTGTCTATGATTAGGAAATTTAAAATGTGATGCAACTCTATTCTATTGTGTTAGAATGAGATGCAAGAATAAAGAATAAACATGAAATACTCACTTTGAGAGATCCCTAATCACCCCAAATGAGCTCTAATAATATATGTACCTTCCTTAGGTTGAATGTAGATTGATAATGGAGGATGAAATCACTTAGGAAACAAGTTATTAGGCTTGGGTTAATTGATAGTTGCATCTCCCCAACCTAGAATACATCATGATTCACCATAAACAACCATAATCAACACTTGAAAATGCTAGATTTTGGATGAAAGTGAGCTTGAAGACCTACAAAAACACACTAATGTTGCTCCAAGGCTTCAACTTTGTTGATTACTTGTTCTTGAATGCTCTTGTGAAGAATTCTTGAATGTTGTTAGATTTCCAAAAATCTGTTGCTAGACCAAAATACTTCCACAAGAGAGAGAATGATGGCGAGAATGCTTGCTATCAATATGCAAGATTGATTCATGATTAATTGATACAAATGTACAAGATGAGGCTTGCTTATAAAAGGCAAGCATGCAACAACTAAATCTTATCTTGAGCAAAAAGATAGCTCGATAAGATAAGGATAAGATCCTATAACTTAGGAATTAAAGATTGTCTAAGTAAACTTATGAAGATGTAATTAAATAGTTAATTACACCAACACCCCCCCATAAGTGCAACTTAGGGAGAAGATTATAATGCAAACTACTATGGGTCTCGGCAACTAGGCCATGTTAGGTACCCATTTACAGATGCAAATGAAATGCAATCTCCCATAAAGCAAAGAAAAGGGGAAAACCCAGTGGGAAGAAAACCCCTCTCCAAAAGAGAGAAAACAAAAAACAAGCATGACAAATGTAACCATGATGTATGGAGGACTCAATGATACCCCCCAAGGACTACACCCATCATGAATATACAATAAATGACCCCCCCATAAGAGGGAAGTAAAGAGATAAGATATCCCCCCCATGATGTATGATCTCCTGCAAGTATGGTTAATGTCTGAAGACAAAACATAATCCAATGCCTACAAACAATGTTTATCCCCTTAGGAAGAAGATACACCAAGTACAACTGCAGGAATGATTCCCATTCTGGATAGGAAGTAGGAAGAGGAATCCATATGTATGTAGATTGTGTCTCTTAAATCTGCTCATGTGTTGGCAAGTTCTTGGATGATGAAGATGATGCCACAATCCAATCAGGTACGTGCCCAATCACAACAAACTGTGACAAACCAGGAACAAGTGGAAATTGATCTTGAACAAACTCCATAGACAAACATGAAGTGATAATAGTGGACCCATGACTATCATCAAATAAGAGAGATAAACCCTCAAATTGGTCCTCCAAATCTGAAATGTGAGACTCCACAAACAAAGAAGCAATGTCTGTCAAATAGGAATCCCAATTAGGAAGACTATCAGATACATGTTGCAATGAATCAATGGTAGTACACAATGACTCATCAACAGAAGATGAAGAATCTGGAACCTCTAAAACATCTGCAATCTTGTCCAAAGGATCACAATCATGGGTTATCAACTCTGAAGAATAAACAAGCACATGCGAGTTGGAAAGAGGAGCTTCAAGAGATGGAGAAGAATCAGGGTCTCCATATACCTCTCTAATGTGAGTCCAAAGAGCATGAGGACATTTGAAGTGAATAAGTGTCTCCAAAATGTCATCATTTACATTTTCAAAGATAACTCTAAAGACTCTAGCCCTAAAGCCTTTCCAAATGCAATACTCAACAGTTGTGCTAGGATGAGGAACTTTATCAAACAAATAGGACAATATATTCCTCTCATCAAGATGAGTGAGTATTAAATTACTCCATTTCCTATAGTTCCCATTCTCCAAAGTAATTAAAAAACCCATTTACAAACTATGAGCTCCGAAAGCCAAAAAGGGAGATTTGTCTTCAACCTAGAAAATATGGCATAAAACTACAAAATCCCTGCAAAACATCTGCACCACTGAAAAGTTGACTCTTCCAGCTTTCCGACGATATCTTGTTTCTAAAAAATCGCCTTCATATGCAAAAGTTATGATAAAATGAAAAAAAGTCCTATAAATAGGCACTTGGGGGCCAAAATCAAATAATTAGCAGGCTAAATTGGAGCAAATTTTCGGCACTGGGGCTAAAATTCTGGTCATCCATATGACCAACTCGGGCTACCAATAAAAAATGCCAGGCTGAGCAACAATACCCGTCGGCCTTACAAAACTTTTTAGAAAGTTTTAAATATAGAAAACAATGTTTAAAATACCATCTGTCGACAGAGGATAGTACCTATAGATTGTTGAATGACAGCAAGGCTGACAGCAACCACGTACCAGACAATAGTGATTTGACACCAACGGTAGCAGATCACAGAGAATATTCTTTGGTGCTATCCGCTGCGAAACGTCATGGCCGATCTGCAAGTTGATGATATACCCACCGAGTATGGACGCCGACAGAGGATTAGATTGTACGCTGATGTGGAGTGACGAATTTGAGGTAGCCGACAATTGTGACAGGTGACCAGGGCTTAGTACAAAGGCCAATCCAATGGAAAAGTGACCGGATTTAAAGGCACAGTACCCTACGATCTCCAATACCGATGACAGCCAATAATGAAAACATAGTCAGCGTTCAAATGCCAACCAATGACTGTTGGCTTAGAAAAGATAGCAGATCCACGCGTATCCTCCAATGAAGCCCGATGACAGGTTACTGGCCAATAGGGCCAATGTTTTTCGGAGAGTACCCTCGGACAAAGCTACAGAGGATAGAGTATATACCGTTGGAATATGTTGAGTGGATAATGAATAAACCCGTGGATTGACAAGCCCTGCAACCAATGAAAAACACCGCCTATGGAGAAGCTTCATCTGATATGACAGCTGAGCTCGGAATATACCATAGAGACTTTGACTAAATATGATGCGTGTACAGCGATCTGACAAATCTAACACAGGAATGGATAGAGGGTATATCCCAAATAATATGTCGAACCAATAAATTATTTTTGCCTGAAAAATAACAAAAAATTTACCCCAAATTTTTAAATAAAATCCGCAGAAAATATTTTTTTGCGAAAATGAAATAATTGTACCACAGAGAAGGTTGCGACAGCAAAAAAATTTTGCTTCAAAAACAACTTTACCCAAAATGGATGAATTTACAGTCAAAATTCGTCTGCGGAATCTTCTGATCTCAACCGTGAGGTTCTTGAAACCCCAATCTGCACCCAGCAAAATCTTCAAGCTAGAATAAAACCCTCAGATCCAGGAAGGAGTTCGCAACCCTGGATGCTCTGATACCATGTTAGATTTCCAGAAATCTATTGCTAGACCAAAATACTTCCACAAGAGAGAGAATGATGGCGAGAATGCTTGCTATCAATATGCAAGATTGATTCATGATTAATTGATACAAATGTACAAGATGAGGCTTGCTTATAAAAGGCAAGCATGCAACAACTAAATCTTATCTTGAGCAAAAAGATAGCTCGATAAGATAAGGATAAGATCCTATAACTTAGGAATTAAAGATTTCCTAAGTAAACTTATGAAGATGTAATTAAATAGTTAATTACACCAACAAATGCTCTTCTAAATTATTGCTTAGATGAAAAATGACTTTATAGCTTGTTTATATAGGAATCACACCTAATTTACCATTATTTAGATAAAAAAAGACTTTAGAAGATTGTTTATATAGGTAAAACACTTGTTGGAATTTGGAATACCTGAGGTAAATGAAGATAATCTAGTAATAAGACCTATAGTAAGTAACATTTGGTCATATAAATCTTGATATGATGGCTAAAAAAATGAGAGAAATAGAAAAGTTCATCCAAAGAGAATATGATGTTGAGTATGGTTTCCATAATCAAACTAATAGTTGTGGCATGTCTAGGCCAATTCCTCAAGAGGATAATTCATTTATGAACCCCCTTGTCCAAGAATTTTCTCAATTTTCATATATAAATTCTACCTTGTCTTTAAATGTTGCTACAAGAATTGACCAAAATTCCCCAAAATCCTTAAGATCTGAGGGTTTCCTTTAGTCTAAAGATGGGTTGTTAAAAGAAATGAATGATCTTTAGGGAGAATTGGAAAAACTAGAAGTGAGAATTAGGCATGCCATGGAGGTTAGAGATGGAATGAAAAAGAAAGCTGAAAATGTAATCAAGGATGCAATATTAAGGTTAATGCAATAAAGAATATAAATCAAACCCTAATAAACAATGATAGACAAATGAGCATAAATACATAAAACATAAAAAAATATTACCATATATTCATGCCACCATTGATTCACCTCCATTGCACTTCTCCATATTGCTTGAATATGATAATTTCCCTCACATTTGAGTGTGCAATAATAAGCCTATGGCAAGTGACTAGCAAAATATTGAAGATTGTTGTCTCACACTAGCAGGATGTATTTGCATAATATGTGTAGATAATGAAAATGACAAAGGTAAGGTATTTTATAGAAAAGAAAAATTTGGATGAATGGTTGAGATTGGATGCCAGTAACATGGCTTAATCAATGGCCAAGATTGAAAGTTGAGGTATCAACTAGGGTTAGGGAAAATTAGGGAAAATGATAAGGATAAAGGATTGAGATTGAATTATGAGATAATTCAATCAAGGGCTAAGATTAAATGAGATGTCAAGAGATAAGATTTGATGTGGAAGATAAGATTGTCATGGGTAAAGAGGTGATAGAAGAAATTAAAAATTATTTAATTTAGGTGGCCAATGAATAACTAAATAATTAAAATAATTATTTATTTATAGAGGAATGTGACAAAAGTAATCATTTTGAATTAAATAATGATTTAATTCAAAATTCAAGAGAGTGGACCAAATTAAATGAATAAAATTTATTTAATTTATGAGAGAAAAGGCTAATGAATAATTAAATAATTAAAATAATTATTTAGATATAGTGGAAAGTGGAAAAAAATTAAATAAATAAGAATTTATTTAATTTTAGAAAGGAGGGGACTTAGTGACGTAATTAAATAAATAAAATTTATTTAATTAATCAAGGAGGAATAAAGATAAAAAAAAATGAATTAGTTAAATAATTAAAATTATTTAATTAATAGAATAATTATGACTTTAGAAAATAATTAAATAATTAAAATTATTTAATTATCAAAGACAAAAGGGGAAATGATGGAGAGTTTAAAAATCTCAAGCTTGGGACAATTTTTAGTGTCTATAGAAAACATGAAAATCTCTTACCATCTTGATATCTCTACTAGTTTTGTACTATCAAATCCTGCAACAAGTAGCAACACCTTGAATGTTCCTTTAGACAACTCTCATACAAATACATGGAATGGTTCTGCAATAGTTAGTACAATTCCTATTTCTTCACATTTAAATATTGCATTGTAAGGTGTAGATAAAGGGAAAGTTTCTAAAAATGTTAATGCTACAATAAGCATAAGTTCTTATGTAGATCCAACATCTCAAAAGGCCTCTACCTTTGGAGTACCTAATGAGAAAGAAAATTAAATTACAAAAGGAGGTTGAGTATCTAAAAAAAATAGAAAGAATTAAAAGCGTTAGGGTTAAGGATGATATACAAAAGAGAATAGACCTTTTGAAAGCAACATATGGATCTAGAAATTCTGCAACTTCTAATCCTAATCCTTGAAACCAACCTACTGCCTCTATTCAAAGTATTCCAATAGTTGACCTTACAATTTCATCTCAACTAGGTCAAATCATGCCTCAGCCTAACCCATAGTTACAACCACAAAAAAAAATGGGAGTTATGGATAATATGGAAATTATCAATAGAATACTCCCAATTTGAATTCTCAGTTAGGTGGGAAAAATGTAAACCCCCAAGGAGGTCAAAATATTATTGGTCAACATGCTCAAGAAAATCCTCTGGTGAATCTTATTTGGGGAAATTTTCTTACAAGAAGACCTTTACAATTATAAAGATACAAACAATTGGGTTTCACCAGTATTCAAGGATACCCTAGCCCTATCCCGAATGAAATAAGAAATTTCTTATTCAGATTTTTAGGGAATAATGCAATTTCAGGAGAAGATCACTTGAGATCAATTTTTAATATGATTCATGACTTTGAGGTTAAAGATGAAAATATTGTCATGAATCTTTTCATGCAATCTCTCATCAAATATGCTAGAGATTGGTACAAAAATCTTCCTCAAGCTAGTATTAAGTCTTAGGAGGAATTGAAAATGGTATTTAGAGATAAGTATGGTGAGAAAACAAACCCAAGGTTTAAAATCAATGAATTTACTAACATTACAAAAGGATACATTGAACTAGTCTTGGAGTTTAATACTAGATTCATTAAGATCAAGAATAAAATTATGCAATACATGAGACCCATTGAATCTATTTTTTTGGTCTTGTACTATAATGCATATGATCCTAAGATGGGTTGGCAATTGATGGATAAAGATCCTCAATCTTTGAGAGATTCTTTCAAAATTGTATTGTATATTGAGAATAATAGAAAAGCATCTAGAAAGGTCAACAAGATAGATGATATAAAAATATTGCAAAACCTTAAAGGGAATTCATCTAAGGCTACACCTTCTGAGGATAAGTTAGATAAGTTCATGAGTGCATTAAAATATTTGAGTTACAAGGTAGCCAAAAATGAGAAAGTTTTGTGTCATGATAAACCCACTTATCAAAGACAAGAAAGAATTCCTAAATTTTCAAATCAACCATATAACACAAATCGGCATATTCATAACCTCAACAAAGTTAACTACTTGTTAATGATATTCCATCAAGTGGGGATCTAAGGTCACCTTACAATCTTCATCTATTCCATCCATCTTACTATCTTTTTATAGAAATGTATCAATGATTTCATCCTCCTATGCAACAATATCTTCCCAAGTAGGAGAGGCATTGGGAGAAAAATAAAAAAGACTCATGACTCTCAATGGTTGGATGCTCTAACATCGAGATACCTTCTTCATAAATAGGTGAGGTAGCAGGATAAGAACAACTATGATTGTTATGATTTTTCATTATTGCATCCTCTTGCACCAAAGTGTTCTCACAAATGGAAAAAAAATTGGGAGGTGAATAAAGATTAGGAAAAGTGATATTAAGAAATGTGTCAATGGTTTCATTTTCTTATGCTATGATATTCTCACAATTAGGATGGATATTATGAGAATAGTTACCATGATTATCATGAGCATCAATTATTGCATCTTTTGGAATGTTAGAAGCCTTAGTGGATAATCTAGGCAAGATGAAGTCCCCAAGGGAATCATATAACATGTCAAAGTCATCACAATTAAAGGGCTTGGTAGGTATATAACTTGTACTTGTGCAAAAATATCTAACATGATTAGATGACCATACTTTCTCCAAGATCAATCATTAAATTTCAATTGCAATATAGGTTTATTCATGTTAAGGAAAACCAGGATTCAAAATAGATTTACAAACCCATTACAAACATAGATCTTGAAATTAGACCATGGATTTGCTTTGGAATTATTTTTTTGTTATTTTGTGAGTTTCTAGATTTTGCAATGTGTTGTAACAACCTAAAGTTTTTAATTTTTGCCAAATGAAAACTAATTTACCCAAATTATGTAGTGCTTCAAAAAATATAAATAATTTTCCTATAGATATGATCATTCTAATACTGAAATACAATAATTTTTCCCAAATTTGCAACAAATTAAGCAAAATGACACCTTTCTTTCACATGAAATAACACCTTTTAAGAATTCCAAATCATAAATCAGCAAGCAAAAATATACTGACATAGAAACAAAGATCTGAGAAATATTTTGTTGATCCAATAAAATATTAAGACAAAGCCATCCAAGGTCATCTATTTCTTGGACAAGGTTTCAAAAAATTGAAAGTTTTATTGTTTATTAGAGTGGTTAAGGGTTGTATATCTATGTGCAAATTGGTCTGAAATTGAATATTTGTTCCAAAATTTTCTCAATTTATGCCAATATAATTCAAATGTAAATATGTAACAATGCTTGAACAAAAAATGATATTTATGAATGCAATTTTGAATATAGATCTAACCTAAAATTATTGAAATTAATCCTAATGCAACCTATGATGCAAATATTGTATGCATTTTTTTGAAATTTTATGTCTTTTATGATGCAAAAATGAAACCATATGTGAACAATGCAAAATAATGCAATGAAAAACATAGATCTAGGGTGAAATTTTAGAAAGTATATAATGTTAATAGGTCAAGTTCACCAAAATGAATGTAGAAAAGGTGATCCTAAGTCTAACACAAAGAACCTAAGATAAATTTTTCTTTTTCTATAGAATCATTAGGATGTAGATCAATGAGGTGATTAGATTGACTTGCAACCATGAAGGTGAGCCAATCAGACCTAGATCTGATCATTTTATGGGCCTTGAAAGTTTATTGGAATTTATTTCCCTTAATTAAGCTAATTAAACTATGAGACCTAATCTAAAAATACAAGATTCTAATAATTGAGAAAATATAACAAAAATTCCATAAGCAGATCTAAGAAAGGAAGAGTTTTTTGCACTTGTCCTATAAATTTGGAGTTAAGAAAAATAGGAGGAAAAAGTCATCTAAGGGCATCTATGTCCTTGTAGAGATATTTCAGTTCTATTTTCATAGTCCTCTAATGCCTGATCTTGTTGCAAGTATGTGTATTTGGTGTTGTCATTGGCATCAACTAAATAAGTAGGAGATTATTGTAAGAAAGAGTGAATAGCACAAAGACTCCCTATGAGATATGGTATGGAAGTATTTCTAATATCAAATACTTCAAAGTGTTTTGAAGAAAATTCTATATCATAAGAGGTGAAGTAAACTTAGGAAAGTTTGATGCAAGGTATGATGTAGGTATCTTCCTTGGATATTATACTAAAAGAAAAGCTTATCATTGCTACAACAAGAGACTAAGAAATATTGTTGAGAGTGCAAGTGTCAAGGTTGATGAAGACCTATAGAAGAATTTAGTGGTGATAGATGGATATGAATCAAATGAGACTTCTTCTAGAGAAGACGAAAAAGCTAAGGAAAAAGAAGTATAGATTGAAGAGGAAGAAGCTCCGAAAAAGATTCCTAAAAATCCTAAGTATGTGCACAAGAATCATTCTAAAGAACAAATCATTGGTGATAAGAGAAAAGGTGTCTCGACAAGAAGGAAATTTATTGAAGAACAAGTAAATTTATGTTTACTTTCTGAAGTTGAATCTAAAATAGTGATTAAAGCATGCAAGGATGAATATTGGATAAAGGTTGAGGAAGAAGAACTAATGCATATTGAGAAGAATTAGACTTGAGAACTTGTCCCAAGTCCAACATACAAGAATATAATTGGAACTAAGTGGGTATTCTGGAAAAAAATTGAATGAGAGTGGAGAAGTGGTAAGAAACAAGGAAACTCATGTGTGTAAACGCTACTCACAAGTAGAAGGAATAGAATTTAAGGAGAAATTTTATCTAGTGGAAAGAATGGAAGCTATCAAGATGTTTTTAGATTTTTCAGCACTTAAGGATTTCACAATACATATCAAATGGATGTGAAATCTGCTTTCTTGAATGGAGAATTAGAAGTATACATAGAACAATAAGAAGGATTTTAATTATTAGATAAACAAGATATGGTCTGCAGATTGAAGAAGGCATTATATGGATTGAAGCAAGATCCTAGAGCTTGGTATACAATGTTATATAGGTACTTGTTACAACAATGATTCAATAAAGGTACCATAAATATCAATCTTTACTTCAAATTTGAAAAATATCAAATCTTGATTGTGGTTGTGTATGTTGATGACATAATTTTTGAATGAAATGAAGCCATGTGTAAGAAATTTACCAAAGATATGTAGAAAGAATTTTAAATGTCAATGTTTGGGGAGATGAATTTCTTCCTTGGGATACAAATAAATTAGACATATAGAGGTATTTTCATTTCACAATCAAAGTATGTCAAGGAAATGTTGAAGAAGTTTGGAATGGAATATTTTAAACTAGTATGAACTCCTATGGTTACTAGTTGCAAGCTGAGCAAGATTGATGAATATCCTAAGGCTGATCAGAGAAAGTATAGATCAATGATTAGAGGACTAATATACCTAACATCTACTAGACTAGATATCATGAATGTAGTTTGTCTTGTGGTTAGATTTTAGGAAGATCCTAAAGAGTCACATGTTGCAGCAATGAAGAGGATATTCAGATACTTGAAGGGCACTCCAGATCATGGCTTGTGGTATCCAAATAATATTGACTTTACTCTAAGTGCTTACACAAATGCAGATTGGGTTGGTTGTGTAGATGATAGGAAAAGTACAAGTGGTGGTGCATTCTTTCTTGGATGCAGATTAGTTTCATGGCTAAGAAAGAAATAAGATTTAGTGTCTTTACCTATTATAGAGGTATAATATATTACATCTTCTTGCACATAAGTGTTGTGGATGAGGAAAACATTAAAGGGTATTAGAGTGGTACAGGGTAACCAATTTCTATACTCTATGATAATACAAGTGTTATCAATATATCAAAGGATCTAGTAATGCATTCAGGGAAAAAGTGCATATCTCAATCTAGTATCACTTCTTGAAAGAGAAGGTTTTAGAGAATGAAGTAAAGCTTAAATATATTCCCACAAAGGATCAAGTTGCTAACATATTCACTAAGGCTCTTCCTAAGGATAATTTTGAGTATCTCCACAAGAATTTTGGGTTTATTGCCCCTCCTTTGAACTAGCTACATAAGGAGATGCATTAGTCTAGTGGATTTCAATATTTATTCTTTGGTATAGACTAATGTTGGTGGCTACCTCTCAGGGGGAGTAGGTAGTGGTATTATTTGTTGTTGCATTTAGGATGAGTGAGAGTTGTCATTATGCAATGGTTGTTGGTTGATGTAGTTTGGTGTGTTCTCCTAGGGGGAGTATACAGAGCAGTAAAGGAAAGGAAGTTGAAGAATAGTGGTGAATTGTATGGTTGATGTCAAAAGGGGAGAATGAATGATGTAAATATTTTTTCCCTTTTCCATTGATGTCAAAGGGAGAGAAAGTACTTAATGTGAAAATAATCAAAGGGAGAAATGTAAATATGTTAAGGGAGAGAGTAATCATCTATTTGTATAAGGAGGAGAAAGTAAAAGAAAAGAGAAGAATAATTGGTATGGAGCAAGAATATTGATGATCATATTTATTATGTTTGTTGTTAATGGTTTTTCACATCATTTGTTGCCATCAATGATAAAGGGGGAGATTGTTTCAAGTATGTGTAGTTGGTGTTATCATTGATGTGAGAAAACCTTGGTGTTATCATTTTTTTCAATTGTATGAGAAAGACTTTTTTGCAAGAGAGAGCAGTTGATATTGATTTGATGTTTTCTTTGATGATGCTTTGATTAGTTGCATTATGTTGTCATTAGTAAGATATTGATGTCAACTTCTAGTGTTTCTTTGATAAGCTTCTATCTATGGATGTATGGTTGATTTGCTAGGTTGAAATTAGATTGGTGGTGATAAGGAAGTGTTAAAGACATTGAGGATGTGTCTCAGGTGCTTGGTTTCCAATTGATTTTGACAAAATTCAAATAAAAAGAGGAAATAGTGTATTGTAGTGGTGTTCTTGTATACAAAGTTGTTTTCTAGTTTGACTCTACATTTCTTCTATGTTAAATATCTTCTTGTGTAGTTTGTATATACTGATTAGAGGTGTTTAAAGGTGTTTCATTCATAATTTTGTATGTTGGATCAATGTGCAGAGGAAGTTGTGCTCACCAGTTTGTGAACTATGTATTGTAGAGGTGTTTGGGGGAAATGTTTTTTCTTTGCATTTCTCTGTAGAGTAGTTTTAGGTCTTGAAAATTTGTAAGGGTTCTAATAGTTTTTATATATTTCTTCAGTTGAAGTTGTTTAAGGTTTGCTGCTTTAGAAGTTGGTTCCTTGATTTATAGTGTATGGTACATGATTATTCGTGTGTACTAAGTGTGTACATTCTTTATGTGAAAGTTGTTCTGAAGTAATTTTTTGGTTTCTAGGATGTTTGTGGAATATTCTAGATTGTGTTCAAGCATGGTGTGTGGCCTGAGATTCATCTTTTGATTTGAGGAAGTGCGTACTTAAATGTTAATGGTGTTAACACGGGTTCAACTGACCTTCAATGTTTACTCTAATTACAAAAGTTTATTTAGTATTTTTGGAAGTGTGGTGTGGCACAAATTAGTGGATTTAGGTCCTAGCTAAGGTGTGTTGTGGTTTCCATTCATTCTTTTCCACTGTGGGAATATTTTTATGTCCGAACTAATTTTAATTTGCATGGTTGAGGTGCATAGTCAACCTTGGAGAATGTTTTCAAGGTTGAAGATGGTATAAATATGTGTTGAGTTTTTAAGGGATGATAAGATAGATGTGTGTGATGTGAATAATGTAAATTGTAGAGTTGTGAGGTAAAAACTTATGTAGTGTAGTGTAGTAAAAGCTTTCATGTGTTAGATTATTGGATGCAGTGAGTAGAAGGTGTCTACAATCTTCAGTAAGACTACGAAGGTTTTGGTGATGCTATGGTCAAATTTTTTGTTGCATTGAAATGAATTTCTCATTGTGACACTCTCCTCTATCTTATTTTCTATTCTAGCAGTGAGCCTTTCTTTCTCCTGGGTAGTGAGCCCTCCAACAATGAGCCCTTTGTAATATATGTTGATATTATTTTATATTGTGAGCTAATCCTCACCATGGTTTTTCCCTTCTTGTGTTTTCCATGTAAAGTAGGTGTTTCTTTGTGCATGGTGTTGATTTTTTTTATTCATGTTATCTAATTTCATGATAAATCATTCTAACATATTAAGGGTTAATTGAATTAATATAGATCTGAATATTTGTGAAGGTTTTGAAGTCTTAAGGTATAACTGATTCACCCCCTCTCTCAATTGTCTTATGCATTCAATAGATCTAAGCTCTAATTTTTTTCCTACAAATTTTTCAAATCATTGTTGTATAATATTTTAGGTGACTTTCCATGGGTTGTTAAGGTGTAGGACATTGAATGTAACAATGAATGATGGATCTTCAAACTCCCCTCAAAATCCTTCAAACCTAAAACTTGCACATTCAAAGAGAGAGGAAGGATTGTGCCATTTAGGGGCTTTCCTTAGTCAACCCCCAAGTTAGTGTTTCCACTTCCATAATGGAAATTTCAATGATAGAAAAGATAAATGATAGGAAGGAATGATGTATCAATAGTGTTGTAACTCACCACCCTTCAATGGATTCCTTGAAGGACTAAAATAATGCACATCACCTCAAGGTCTTGGATCTTTCTTGATTTTCTTGAAGACCTACAAAAGTGTTAGTGATGCAGGAGCATCCTTGGTTCTTGGAAATCTTGCATCAACCATAAATATTTTCATTCATTTTTTGTTCTTGTTCAATTCAAGTTGGCAGATTCAATGTTTCATCATATTTTCTCATGAGACCCTATGGATCTATGTTTACATCGTGGACATGTTTATTTTCCTTATTCTAAGATTTGAGCATGATTAGATCTTTTTTTTGGCAAGTTATTGCTTCCATATTTAATGGCATTTCTTGAACCAATGCCAGAATAGTTTTCAAGCCTAACGGCTAGTTTGATCGCTTGTGGATCTTTCCCATAACTTGCAGATCTTGGTGGTGTGATTTAAATTATTTTGTGAAGTGTCGCCAACCTTAATTATAGGTCCACACTTCATCATATGCATTCAATGAGGAGTAATTCAAATTTGAGGCTGACCTATTCATGCACACGTTACATTTTCTTTCATTGGAGATTGTAATAATCTTTGGCCTACACGGATAATTCTAGATCTCAAGATGTGATATAAATCATTGTAATAGATCATTAGAAAGTAATTCAAATGAATAATAGATTTGGATCCATAATATTTTCACTCACATTAAGGAGCATATATGAATATTGTATTTTGAACATGTTGTATTAGGCCTGTGAGCTGAATCTGTAAGCCCAAATGTTGTCAGCTCTTTGTAATTGAAATTTATGATAATAAGAATGTTTGAATCTAAATTTTACTCCATATTTCATGTTGCTTCTATTGTGTAACTCTTGTTTCATGGTTTGTATTATTTTCTTTAAGGACCCTCCTACCATCATTGCACCAGTTAGCCTTCATAAACAATGATAATGTAAACACATATAAACTCACATATGATTTGACATGATGTTCAAATCTTGAATTACTATAATAAATAACCAAAAACCTACTATTAAATTCTCTTGACTTGCTCTTGACAATAATTTTCACCTATTTCTTGTTTTTAATTCTAGATAGATTTGAAATGATGGAGTAACTAGATATTTATGTGCATTTATTCAATTTCCCATTGCAGTATTGAAAAAAGTGCACCTTGCTTGATTCAAGAATAATTAATGATAAATTGAACTTAATGATGCCTTGGTCTAGTGTTGTGAGGTGTTTTACACATCCAAATTAGGGCTTGGGCCCTTGCAAATTCAATAAAATGCATTTATCGATGTCTTGTAAAGGTATTGTAAAGTGTTGTAAATAAATTTCACACTTTTCTAGACTTTTATTAAGCATCTAAGTCTAATGAACCTATATTTCCCTTAATTTAATGTTTTGAAATATACTTAATTGTATTTTCACAATAATCTAGAAGGCTTGTAAATTTAAACCTGGCCTTAATCTAGTCTTGTAATGTGTTTTACACATTCACATTGGATCTTGTGCCTTTATAGGCTATGTGGACCTCATTTTAATTTTGTAGAGTGTATTTAACCACACTTTCACATTGAAATTTGTGTCCCCATCCCTAATCACCCGTCATATCATCATTAATAGGTCCCTAGGCCCCTTACTTTTGCATCTTGAGTCATGGCTTGACTTTAAAACCTTGAAATATTGAAAAACCACCTCAAAAAAATCATGGTGGGACTCATTTTCCACCTTGGGTGAATGAGTCCCCTTAGGTGGGTCGAATTCACCCAGGGTAGTGAATGATTCCCTTTTGGGGATTTATTTTCAAAATTTTCAAAATTAAGTGGGAAGATTACAATTTTAATTTGAATTTTGCTAAATGTCGGCATTGGGGATCAAAATAATGGCCATTTGAGTGCCTTTCCTATACAAAAAAGCTTCCAAATCCTCATTTTATCCAAGTAACATAAGGTATTCATGTTCTCAAGTCAAGCAAGTAATATTTAAGAATTTCAAGGTCATCAAGATAGCTTTCAAGATCATTTCTAAGGAATTCAAGAACAAGATTCTTCATCCATTATTACATCAATTCAAGATCAATCATCATGGAAAGTTTCTAAGTACACTACTTCATGTTCATGCTTCATTCTCTTATTTCATCATTTTTTTTAATTACCTAGGAGTTTGACCAAGGCAAACCCCTATTCTGTAACAATCAACATTTTCTTTCTCTCTTTGTGTGATTGCAGATCTAGAAGCTTTGAAGGAATGGAGATGGTTGAAGAATAGATTTAAAAATTGTTGGATTAATATCCCTACTTAAAAGGTCAAAATATTCACAAAAATTCACTTAAAGTCCCAAAAATCAAGGTTTTGGATCTCGACACCTAGAGAAACAAAAAGAGCAAACTGAGAGCTACAAATCCCACTTCTGAGTTTCCAAAAAATTCAAAGTGGACTCATTCACCATTAGTGGTGAATGAGTCCCATTGTACCTATTTTTCAAACATTTTCATGGATTTGGATACCCATTTGGCTAAAACAAGCTTCGGTGTAGTTTTCTAGGATTGGGATTCATTTGCCCAAAATGGAAAATGAGTCCCACCAGGCTTAAAAATTGGCATTTCCAAAATTTCAGAGTTGTTTCCAATCTTTAATATATTTCCAGGTGCACACTTTCTTTTTTATAGCTTTCTATTTATCTTTATTTGCATTTCTAAGTCATTTTCTAGGCCATTTTGCATATCACACTGTGTTTTCAAACATCTTGCATTTTCCAAGTTTACACTTGGTGGTGAACCCTCAATTGTTGTTCTTGAGTGAAAGATTGAAAATAGCCTCTCTTCTTTTAGGTCCAAAAGCCTAGAAGTGAAAAGAGAGCACAAAATTTTTCTTTTCATTTTGGTGAACCTACATATAGAACATTAAATTTCTTATTTGGAGTGCATTTACACCCTAGATTTAGCTTGCATTAACATTGTATTAGGTTTTGCAATGTTTAATTTGCATTCTAGGGTTTAAAAATGTTACATTAGTGAAAGTGCATATAGGTTGCATTTTTACATCTCAAATTATTGCAAATCATCTCAAAATTGTATTTGCACTTAGGATGCATATCATACAACATTAAAAGCATCAAAATCCATTAAAAATTCATGAAAATATTGAAAAAATCCTTATTGGAACTCATTCGCCACCTTGGGCGAATCAGTCCCAGAACAAATCTAAAACTACCTTTTACAGCACTGAAAACCTTATTTTTAAGCTTTTGTTTGTTGTCATTGTTTAGTTATTTCATTGGGTTGACTTTCTATTACATGCATTTAACTAAAAATAGCTTAAATCAATCCATTTCATGCATTGCTTCATTTCAAATTTGCATTCACAACATTCCATTTTCATATCATTGAATAATGTAATCAATGAATTCCCTTGTTTTAAATCTGAAAATTGCATTTAAAATTTTCACTTTAAGTTATTGCATTGCACTGAACATTTAATTTCTCATGTTAGCATGTGTTCTTTTCAAGCATTTAGTGTTTCTATAATACCAAGTGGCTTGTTTGATTCTATTTTATTTACTCATGGGCATAATCTAGGAAAATAAAGTAAAACCTTTGATAAGCATGTTGCATACCCTCCTAGTACCTACTGAATTTGTAAGAATGTAGTAACACAAGAGAATGCATTTGTATACAATCATAATAACATACTTTTTCTTCTCCCAATACCTCTCCTATTAGTGATGAATGTATCTTGGTGAAAACAGATATAAGCCTTGAGATTCTTGATTGTCCCTCTCCTCTTCCCCCTTTAGAAGATATTAGAAAGCATGAAGATGAGATCATAGAAACGTTTCTAAATATCACCTTACCTAGTCTCCATAGCCATGGAAATCAAAATTATCCTTCTCCTAATATCCCTCCTCGATGCAAAGAGGATAGGTTGGTGTTAGAAGATGCACCTATTAAGAGTCACGAGAATCTTGTTCCTCCCTTCCCTAATGCTCCTACCATTTGGGACAAACTATTTGAAAATTATAGTTTTCCTTCTCTTAATACCCCCCCTACTTATGATGAAGCCACTTTACAAAGTCTAAACATGTAATGTGATGAACATATTACGAGCTCTCCTACAAGGGTAGATAATATGGCACAAGAGAATGAGATCTTAGAGAAAAAGGGCAACCAAATAGATCCTTCTCCTAATATCCCCACTATTGCTAAACAAGACAATCCGACCATTGATAACTCCCTTACTTGTGATGAAGCTATTTTGGAAGAAAAAATGCTTGCATGTCAAGAGAATTTTGTTTGTAGTTCTCCTCAAAAATCTCCTCCTAGGGAAGATATCATGATGCAAAAATAAAAGAAAAAATTAACAATAATGATATTATGCCTTTAGATGAAGATGATGAAGCAACATTAGACTCTTCTTCACTAAGGGAAATTAATACTATTCAACCTCAACTCATCCTTTACCCCCCTTCACACAAACTTCAGACTCAAAAAAAACCTAAACTTATCCTTTACCCACCTAAGAACAATATTTCACAGCAACTGGGTCATAATACCATTGCTCATTCATATATCACTAGGAATAATCCACAAGCAAGAGAAACACCTTCAACATCCCTCCAATTGCCTAATCCTATCCCACCTAGCCCTATCTTACCAAGTCCTCCTTGTTTATCTCCACAAAGTGGAAAGGAGTGCAATCCTATTGAACAACTTGAAAACACTCCTACAAAAATATCCGTATGGGACCTAATTCAAAATTTACCTAATTATCACACTATGCTTCAAACTGCCTTGCAACAAGTTCATATCCCTTCTAATGTGCAATTGAATGACATAGTAGCCATGATTCAAGGAATAAATTTTGACATTGTTTTCCACCAAAGTGAACTCCCCCCTTTGGAAGTGCAAAAAAAAAATGAATATTTTATAATAATATCTCAATACAAAAGAAAAGGGATAAAGCGAACCCTTGTTGACAATGGCCCAGGGGTTAATGTGTGTAGTGTGACCCTTTTGGAAAAGCTTGGCATTGATAAATCAAACATTCAACCTGCCTCTTTATCTATTAGTGGATTTGACAGTGTAGGAAAGAAACTGCTCGGTGTCATCATTTTACCTATCACAACTGGAAAGTCCACATTAGAAACACTGATCCATGTTATGCCACATGATATTTCATATAATCTTATTTTAGGTAGGCCATGGATTCATGCAATGAATGGGGTTCCTTCCACTCTTCATAATAAAATGAAGTATATTTACAACAAAAAAGTGTACACACTTGAAGCTGGCCCTAAACCAAATAGTTGTTTGAACATTGAGAAAAAAAACAAAATGATTTAAACACATTGAAACCATCTACACAAGTTGAACCTATACAAGACAAATAAATTTTTTTTGAGGGAATCACGAAGCTCTTAGAAGATGATTGGGGTTCCTTATATTTCGAACATACATTCATGGGTGAGTACAAGATCATAAAAAAAGATTCAAATAAGGGACACACAAAAGTAGTAATGTGAACACAAAATTCAGAAGACCCTTTGAAAGCATCTGCCTCAACCACTTCAGAGCACAAGACAACAAATCACATGACAAACTTTGATAAATTCAACCAAAAACAACTACCAAATCCAAAAGATATGACAAAGCTTTACATAAAACGTTATGAGCTTATGAAACAACTTGGATACAATGGAAAAGGATGTGGTGTAGGTATGTGTAGGATCATCATGGAAAAAATAGGCCCTTAAGTGGCAAAAAATTCAAAAAAATCAGAGTTAGAAAACTTGATGTAAAAATTTGAATAAGTTATCTATATTATTTAAAAATTATGTAAGAATAAAATATGTAGCAAATTGAATGTAGTTTCTAAACTACTAGGTTTTTTTTTAAATCTATTTGGTGAAAATTTGAAATTTCAAAATAGTAGTACTTGAATTTCAAGGAAAAAATAAGAAGTAGGTGTTTTTCTGAACTCCCTAACCATAATAAAATGATAATATTTTTTTATAATATTTTAGATATAAGTAGAGGACTCATGTCCCGATGTGACACATATTTTTGTAATTTTTTCCAAGTAAATAATTAATTATAATTTTTTATTACAACTTTTTAAAAAGGTAAAAAATTGTATGTCTAACCACCTTAACTTGGTCGAAACTTCATGAAATTCAATTTTATTTTTTTTAATCTTATAGTATGCAAAGCATAGAATGTGACACATGTTTTAGATTCAAAAAATGTGATACCATTTGAAAGCTACAGATATTTTTCAATCAGCCTAACAGCAGGACTTTACTCATAATTCAAATAGAAAATGAATACTAATTATTTATTAAATTAAAAGTAAATAATAATTTATATTGGTGGAAAGCTGATAATTTCCTTTAAAAACCCTTTGTTTCATCAAATTTGGGTAAGAAAAAGGCACATATGCTACAAATACCCAGCATATCACCACTTTTTGGCCCATCATGATCCTGCACATACCTGTGATAGAGAACAATTTATTTGTGTCCCCATCAAGGGTATGTGTAGGATCATCATGGAAAAAACAGGCCCTTAAGTGGCAAAAAATTCATAAAAATTAGTGTTAGGCAACTTGACATAAATTTTTTAATAAGTTATCTATATTATTTCAAAAATATGTAAAAATAGAATCTGTAGAAAATTGAATGTAGTTTCTAAACTACTAGGTTTATTTTAAAATAGAAAAAATCTATTTGGTGAAAATTTGAAATTTCAATGCAATAGTACTTAAATTTCAGGGAAAAAATAAGAAGTAGGTGTTTTTCTCACCATCCTAACCATAATAAAATGATAATATTTTTCTATAATATTTTATATATAAGTAGAGGACTCATGTCCAGATGTGATGCATATTTTTTTGTAATTTTTTTCCAAGTAAATAATTAATTATGAATTTTTTATTACAACTTTTAAAAAATATAAAAACCCATATGTCTGACCACCTTAACTTGGTCAAAACTTCATGATTTTTTTTTTTTTAATCCTATAGTATGTGAAGCATAGAATGTGATGTATGTTTTGGATTCAAAAAATGTGATACCATTTGAGAGTTATAGATGTTTTTCAATCAACCTATCGATAAGGACTTTAGTCGTAATTCTAATAGAAAATAAATAGTAATTATTTATTAAATTCAAATTAAAGAATAATTTATATTGGTGGAAATCTGAGAATCTCCCCTAAAAACCCTTTTCATTTCATCAATTTTGGATAATAAAAAAAGTCGTCAACCACATACCCTACAAATACCCATAATATTGCCACTTTTGGGCCCATCATGATCCTGCACATACCCTCAAGCCTAACATGTAAGAAACAACTCATGGTCTTGGTTATCATCCTTTGATAGAAATAAACAAGACTTCACTCAACATCAACACTATCACAAATAATTCTTCGAAGCCAACTTTAATAGTAGTGCATCCTAAACTAATAGACACTAGTGGTATTGATTGTTCTCCTTTTCCTAAAATGAAACACATAAAGAAATCTTCACTTAATTTCAATGTCATCTCACAGAATGCTAATGATTTGAGTTTGTTAGATTTTACACCATCCTATAAAGGAGAGGACAAAATCTCGCAATCTAAGGAGTCTTGCGTAGGTATGAAATTTGGTACTAAGCAAGAGATATCTTTTCCGCAAACTACACACACTTTCTACCATTGATCAAGAGGGTACCTTGTCGAGACTCCTCCAAGATCACTTGATATCTATCCCTCCAAAAACTCGAAAGAATTTTTACTACAATACTTCATTTTGTGCATATCATAGAATTCATGATCATGCCACTAATGAATGTAAGGCTTTGAGTAACAAAATTCAACATCTCAAGGAGTGTGGTACTCTTCCTTGTATTGAAGCACCTAATCCCTCTAACTGATACTTAATTTCATCCTATTCACCTCACCCTTGTCCTGCACTAAGTGGGGACGAGGGGTTAGATAGCCTTGTCCTCGTATGTCACTTTTCATTGTCTCTTTTGGCTAGTTGCTCACCTTTCATGTACATCTAAGAGCAATTTTGGGATGTGGACGACATGCCTTAAGTTGGCTCACATGTGACATACTACCTTTTTCATGATGTAGCTTATCTGAAACATGTGACTTGGCATAGGGCTTTCTGAGTAATCTCTCATGTCTTCTTCTTCTACTTTAAAGAAATTGCTCACAATAATAGTGTTAGCAACCACTTTAAAGTGGGTGCATATGTCGACAATCATATTTCATTGTGTGGTTTTCTTTCTTCTTTTGATGCATCCTTTTCTCGATGGTGTCATTGGGATTGATTTCCTCCAAGAGTGTGATGTTTCTTTGACTTGTCCTCTCTTGGAAACATTAGTCACAATGTTCCCTAAGAAGATACCTTGCATGAATTAAGTAAAATCCCTTTGAACAAATCTTACACTATTTTGCATTTACAATGTCTATGAGTTTCAAGCATATGAAGTCTTTCTTGCCTCATGTAGCTCAAAACCATTTTTGTGTGGCACCTTATTAAAGTTATTAAAAGTTATAACTTTGGTATGGTTGAGAGAGAATCCAATCCAAGGAATGACTTTCCCCATAGCCACTTCCATGTGTGTGAGTACATACCAGACATGAGTATATGTTTCTCACCTTTTTGGACTTCTCACCCAATGGAAAACCAAGAGTTTTGTCGCCTTAGAGTGAGTATACATTTTTGGAAAAACAACCTAGATCTGATCCACATTGCATTGGAAAAACGGTTGAAGCATGATCCACCCTTTTATATTTTTACTTGCTTTTATACTTCTCTTCCTTCTAGTTATTTCCATTGCATGATCACGTATCTCATTTTTCTGCAAATCATTCACCTTGCGTGTGTCCTCTTGTGCTTAATTCGGTTTGAATTAGGATCCTAGATCATGGGGGCTTGATCGCCTCCTTCATCTTTGTTATCCTAGACAATCTGCATTGGTATTCAATCTGACCTCTCTTGAATATCTACTTTAGTGCAATTTTGAAGCAAGTTCATTTTCTCACTAAAGTGTGGGCTAAATGTAATGTAGTGTTGAAAAAACTATCCCTTGCTTGATTTAGGAATAATTAATCATAAATTAAAATTAATGTCACCTTGGTCTAGTGTTGTGAGGTGTTTTACACATCCACATTAGGTCTTGGGCCCTTGCAAACTAAATAAAATGCATTTATCGATGTCTTGTAAAGTGTTGTAAATCACTTTCACACTTTTCTATACTTTTATTAAGCATCTAAGTCTAATGGACCTATCTTTCCCTTAATTAAATGTTGTAAAATATATATTTAATTGTATTTTCACATTAATCTAGAAGGCAAGTAAATTAAACTTAGCCTTAATCTAGTGATGTGATGTGTCTTACACATTCACATTGGATCCTGTGCCTTTCTAGGCTATGTGGACCTAGTTTTAATGTTCTAGAGTTTATTTAACCACACTTTCATATTGAACTTTGTGTCCCTAGCCCTAATCACCCTTTATGTCGTCATTAATAGGCCCCTAGGCCCCTTATTTTTGCATCCCGAGGCATGGTTTGACTTTAAAACACTGAAATCTTGAAAATCTGCCTCAAAAACCTTAAGGTGGGACTCATTCACCACCTTGGGAAAATGAGTCCCCTTAGGTGGGACCCATTCACCCAGGGTGGTGAATGAGTCCCTTTTTGGGGTTTATTTTCAAAATTGAGCAAGAAAATTATAATTTCAATTTGAATTTTGATTAATGTTGGACTTGGGGATCAAAATGATGGCCATTTGAGTTCCTTTCCTATATAAAAAATATTCCAAATCCTCATTCCATCCAAGTAACATAAGGTATTCATGTTCTTAAGTTAGGCAAGCAAGAGTTAAGCATTTCATGGTCATCAAGATAGATTTCAAGATCATTTCTAAAGCATTCAAGAGAAAGATTGTTCATGCATTGTTGGAGTAATTCAAGATCCACTATCCTGGAAGGTTTCTAATTGCATTACTTCATGTTCATGATTCATTATCTTATTTCATCATTTTTGTTTAATTAGCTGAAAGGGGGTTGACCAAGGCAAACCCCTATTCCCTAACAATCATTATTGTATTTCTTTATTTGTGTGATTGCAGATACATATGCTTTAAAGGCATGGAGATGACTAAAGAATAGGTTTCAAACTTGTTGGATTCCTCTCCTGACTTGCAAGGTCAAAAATCTTCACAAAAAGTCACTTATAGTTATACAAATCAGGGTTTTGGTTCCAGACACCTGGAGAAATAGAAAGAGAAAACCAAGAGCTACAGATTCTAGAAAAGTCAAAGTGGACTCATTCGCCATTAGTGGTGAATGAGTCCCATTATACCTATTCTTTAGACATTTTTATGTATTTGGATACCCATTTGGCTAAAACAGGCTCCACTGCAATTTTCTAGGATCAGGACCGATTTTCCCAGAATGGTGAATGATTCCCATTAGGCTTAAAAATTAGCATTTCTAGATTTTCAAAGCTATTTCCAGTCTTCAATACATTTCTAGGAGCCCACTTTATTTTTTATAGCTTTTTTTTTCTTTATTTGCATTTCTAAGTCATTTTCTAGGCCATTTTGCATATCACACTATGTTTTTAAAATTTTTGCATTTTCCAAGTTTACACTTGGTGGTGAACCCTCATTTGCTATTACTTTTTCCCTAGAACTCCCCTTTGTCAAATTTAAATCTCCTTTGCATTGAAATCTCAAGGTTTTTTTCTTGAGTGAAAGATTGAAAATAGCCACTCTCCTTTTAGGTCCAAAACCCTAGAAGCGAAAAGAGAGCACAACATTTTCCTTTTCACCCACAAATTAGATCCCAATAGCCAACATTAGCAACTTGAATTACAAATAATAAAGTGTCAGATCACTGCCATATTTGAATTTGAAGCTAGCCAAAATAGGGGGAAAGCCACCATAAGGCGTCTCTATCCTAACTCTATTTTCTAGAAATTAAGGTGTTCAAAGAAAATTATTAGATAAATTTATTTGTTTTTCACTTGCAGTTTATCAGTAATTGTTAAAAATATACCATAGAATGCATAATTTAGGAAATTAAGATTTCAATTAGGTCTAGTAATTAAAGGGGGAGAAAAAGATAGTGTGAAATTATAAAGGATGACAATTTATGACACAACATATGATTCACAATTTATGTAAATCTAATCAATTATCACGAAAATTAATTGTTTGATCAATTATTATGTGTCTACATGAGTGGGTCTTTTTCATTTTTTAATAACTTGCAAATAGGGGATCATTTTAATGATGGTTTTCATTTTTAATCTTGTCATTTTTGAGGTTTGAAAGACATACTTAATATATGCCTTCATTGTCCACATTATGACATAAACTTGTAAAAACTCTAAACAACAAATAAGTTTGTTAATGCACTCATATAAAGTGCCACAAAAGTTGAATGTGTGTTCATTAGGGAAGGAATTGTGTACTTATACTGAATTGTAAAGTGTAATGGGGGTTGTGTAGTGCATTTATTTTCCATCATAGTAATGTATCCTCATGATTCTTGCTTTATTGCTTTGTTTCCTTGATTTAACATCACAACAATAGATCCTTGTAATTCTTTCCTCATGCACTTGTGCCTTGATGCACACCCCTTTTTAGGTTCTTGTACATCCTTTGGACCTAATTTTGGGTCTAATTTATTGTGCATACTATGTGCACAATTCAGTTGGTCTTCTTATACCTCTTCTTGTTAGCATTAAGTGAGGATTATAATAGTTTTATGCTAATTCTTCTTTCAATGGAGTCGTGCAAGAACCTTTTATATTTATCTCTTGTGTGGGGGATTATTTCACTCAATCATAGTTTGTGAGATTCTAGTACTCTCCAATCATAGTACTATATGTATTTTCAACTTGATAGAGTTTGATTTCCTTTATGTATTCATGGTTCAATAATGCTCCATATGTTCACTCATGTTGCATTTTGTATCTCTTGTCTTGATCTATATTTCTTAGTATTTTTTGATTCTAGAAAACACCAGTTCATCTTCAGTAGAGTTTACAACTTCAACATGCTTCAAGATTTATTCATCATCATGTTCTTATTTTATGGGACATCTTATCTCTCTTTTGGATGATAGTTTTTCCCGCTAGGTTTTCTATCTTTCTCCTTTATGAGAGATTGTATTGTACATGGGTACCTCACCAAGCCTTCTAGCCAAGAACCGCTTCTATCTATTGAATGTTTGTGATCTCCACAAGTATCACTTAAGGGGGGTGTTAGAGTGAATGATTTATCTATTCATGATAGCTTAAGTGTACTTAGGTTGATGAGGTTAGCCAACATCTTGTCTAATTGAAATTGCCACCATTTAGGCCTCTAGAGGTCACCTAGTTTTTCTGTAAACCTCATGTGCATACCTTTTGAGGCTGGAAGACTTTTCATCTCACCTAAAAGGTCACTTTTGCAGTCATTCAACACTTGACATCAAGGTTGATGACTTGGTCATATAGGTTGTTGGTTTGCACATTCCAAGTGATCTAAAGGTTGACACCTATAGGACACATGTCTACTTATTTGTTTCACATCGTGGGGCACTTTTCAATCCACATGATAGGTGGATTGCCTCTTCCTTTCCTATATAGGCAAGGTCATATTGTAAATTTTACTAAACTCTTTTATCAATCTCTTTCATAATGTGAATTAGGCTCATTGTGTGCAAGTGATTTTTGTGGAAGCATAAGGTATTTATTATTATGATCTTGTTATAAATCCTAACAAAATATACTTCAACAAATATTAAATGAATTGGCACATAAAAATTAAATTCCAAAAGATAAGATGAGATCTAGTGAGAACTAATACTATCTAAAAATATTACCTCCTAGGACCTATGTGGACTTAACATGTAAATAGGACATAGATAGGTTAAAGACCTATTTAAAGATGAAAATATGGATCCCAAATACAAGGTCATATTAGGTACTCATGTACATATACAATATGATCTCTCATAAATGAATAAAATGAGAAAACCTAGTGGGACAAAACTTCTCCCCAAAAGAGAGAAAAGATACAAAGTGCTCTCAATAATGAATGAGAGGAAAATACCCTATACAAGGAAAAGGATCCCTCCATAAGGGAGATGAAGATACACTGTTTAGGCCCCAAAAAATAAGATAAAATTTTACAAAGAAACATTAGAAGAAAACTGGTGGAGTAAACTAGAACCTTAATCCAAGAAACAAAGGAAAGATAATTTTGATGCTAGAAACACTAGAAACTCTCAATTGTGGAGAAACTCTAGAATCATGATAAAGAAATAGTAGTCTCAATACCAAAGAACAATAGAAAAATCTCAATATGGAGCAACTCTAGAATGAAAATGAAGAAATAGAAGATAGATTGTTCTATAATTTAAATGAAGTGAAAACATCAAAATTGCACCTTCCCAAGTGACATTGTGTTCTAGTGATCAACCAAAATGTGAATATATATAAATCTAAATAAAATATATCAAGGTTTGAACCAAAAAAATGTGCATGGATAGCATGATAGATCTCCTCAATATCTTTACAACTCTACAAGAATGTGAAAATCAAAGATCATGGCAAAAAATTATGACCTCGGGAGAAAATCAACAATTTAAATACCTTTAAACCATTTTTTTGGAAAATAACTTGCACCATTGTAAAATTCATGGAGTGAAATTTCTGATGATATCTCATTTTCAAAAAATGGCCTCTTGGATTGCAAGTTATGGCAATGTGAAAAAACTTCCCAATTTGAGCATTAGGGGACAAAATTTGGGCCCCTAGGCACCTATATGACCATCTGTGCAATATTTTTGTTTTTTTTTAAATTTAACACTATCTATTAGTGGCATCTCCTGCATTCCATTGGTGGTGGGATGGTGAGCCAAAGGTCGTACCACCTAGGGTAGATATCCCCCCACAAATTGGTGCTAGTCACGGGGGTTTTAAACGTGTGACCAAGTGTTGTGAAAAATAAACCAATAGTCAACCAATAAAATTTTTAAAAATAATTTTTATTATTAAAACCTATGAAATTGTATAGACATATCAACCTTGTAGAATAATACCACTATTGATGTCTGCAAACAATAAATAATCTATAAAATATACCTTGAATATGCCAATGCCAAGGAATATTCCCTATGATTGGAAATTTGCAAACTAATAGTGATGGCGATGTATGACAACCAATTAAAAATCCATATAGTCATACAAAATATGCCAAGGATACAAAAAAAATCCTAATGCTGTCAAGAAAAAATGTCAAATTGAGACAATTTGACAGTTGATCCTTAAGTTTTTAGGACTTCTAAATGCAATGGTAAGGTTAGATTTGGCCCAAAGTGCTCCAAAAATTTAGCTACCTCCTGAATTTGGTAACCTCTTCCCAACTTGAAACCCTTGTATATTTGAAAAAATATAATGAAATTTGGAAAAATGAAAGGAAAACCTAGCTTTCTCTAACACCCTAGATTGAACCATGAGATCCTTGAAGCCCCCAATCGCACGTAACAAAATCTTCAAGATAAGATTGGTCCCTCAGATCTAGGAAAAAATTCTACAACACTGAATCTTTGATACCATGTAGGAGCTAATGGTGACGTCCTCAACACCTCAAGATCACCTACAAGAAAACAATAACTTCCACAAGATAGAAATGATAGAAATATCATGCTTTGATTATTGATGCAAGGTTTCTAGATTCAATATATGGTGTACATATGATGCCTTGCCTATAAAGGAAAGTTGTGAGATAGGATTATATAATATCTTGACATGTACATCTTAATCTTGTATAGTGATACAACTACCTCAACAAATATTAAATGACTTAGGACACAAGTATTAAATTCCAAAATATAAGATAAGATCTAGTAACAGCTAACACTATCTAGAAATGTTCCCTCCTAGGACCTATGTGGACTTAACATGTAAATAGGACCTAGACAGGAAAAACACCTATTTACACCAATACATTGAAAGATTCTGTGAGAGGGTTAAATGAAGGAGCCCAAGGTTTGAGGAGGACATTATGTCCCAAAAGCCAAGAGCAAGTATTAAGGATAATATTCCAAGTGGAGAAAAAATTAAAAGAAACCATGAAGAAACTCTTTGCATAATGGTAAATGTACATATTCCCTTCTATAATGGGGTGCCACTACTCAAAAATCTAGAGGTTTAAATCCCTAAG
>VDFB02150172.1:0-44526 GCA_007258455.2 Sequoia sempervirens | reverse complement strand
AACCTCCTCTCAGTCAGTCAGATCATGAGGCATTCTCCCTAGTTGGATGTTGTTTTCAGTTCCTCCACTTGCAGCATCATTCATTGGGAAACTCGTACTACGATAACTATGGGACTTGAGAATCATGGTCTGTATAGACTTGCTGATTCTGGTGATTCTCAAGAGCACACTTTGGCTGCCAGGAGTACAACCATCAGCAAACTTTGGCATCAGCATTATGGGTACTTGAATGTGCACTACCTCTCTCAACTGTCTCGGGAGGGTTTGGTTGTTGGTCTGCCTGAGATCCAAACTCAAAATCATGGAGTTTGTAGAGCCTGTTAAGCTGGCAAGCAACATCGGACACCATTCTCAGATGGTGATTCTTAGCGAGCCTCCATGGTACTTCAACTGGTTCATGCTGATGTATGTGGGCCAATGAATACTCCTTCTATTACTGGGTCTAGGTAATTTTTATTGTTTGTTGATGATTTTAATTAGAAAATGTGGATGTATTTTTTGAAACATAAATCAAACATGTTTAGCACATTTTAGTAGTTTAAAGCCTTAGTTGAGAAGGAATCAGGTTCTCAGATTGTTACTCTAAGGTCAGATAATGGGGGGGAGTTTTGTTCAGCTGACTTCTCTTTTTTTTGTGCTACACATGAAATTAAGCGCCAACTCACTACACCATACACCCCTCAGCAAAATGGTGTTGTTGAATGTAGGAATCGCACCATTACTGAAATGGCTCGTTCTATGCTCGAGTACATAAATGTAACTAAGAAATACTGGGCAGAAGCAGTCTACACTGCAGTCTACCTCCTGAATCGGTCACCTACACAGGCCGTTAAGAAGATGACTCCAAAAGAAGCCAGGTCAGGGCGCAAACCTAAGGTGGGCCATCTAAAATTCTTTGATCTACCACTCATGTATGGATTTCAGATGCCAAACGTGCCAAGTTGGACTCCAAGAGCCAGACACTTATATTTACTAGCTACAAAGACAATCACAAAGCCTACATGTTGGTTGATGTGGAGATGGATCGTCTCATATTCAGCCATGATGTTGTGATTGATGAGACTACTGGTCCATTTGTCCCTACTACTAGTCCTACGAATCAGTCTATGAAGATTCCTAATGAGGGTGTTCGTCTTCCTCTTGGTTCCCATGATGGGAGGGCTTCAGAGCATTCTGACTCTCAAGATGAGGAGTCTACTGATCATGATCTTGCACCACCTAAATTTCCTCAGGACTCACATCTAGATAACTTTGTTCCAGAAATCCCAGGAGACATTTTTACTCCTATTCCAGATGTTGGCACTTCTACTCATCGGCCTAAGTGGTGGGCCAAGACAATCGACGATCTTCATGATGATGAACTCATTAAGGGCAGATCAACTCGTAGCAAGAGCAAGTAAAAAAACACAGTCAACTTCCTCTTATGGCCAACATCCACAGCATCTACAAGCCTCAAACATATTCAAAGGCCAAAGGAATTCCAGAGTGGGAAAAGGCTATGGCGACAGAATATCATAGTCTTTTGAAGAATCACACTTGGGTTCTTTCTGATCTTCCTCCTAGGAAGAAACCTATCAACTACAAATGGGTTTACAAGGTCAAGTATCATGCAGATGGTACTTTGGATAAGTACAAGGCCAAATTGGTTGCTCGGGGATTCACACAGCGGGAGGGCATTGATTACGAGGAGACATTCGCTCCTACTGCCAAGATGAGCACAATTTGTCTTCTTCTCGCTATTACAGCCCAATTCGGATGGAAAGTTCATCAAATGGATGTTAAGAGTGCCTTCCTCAATGGTGATTTATAGGAAGAAATCTACATGATGCATCCTCCTGGTTTCAAGGTTGTCGGCAAAGAACATCAGGTGTGTAGGCTCATGAAAGCGCTCTATGGACTAAAACAGGCTCCTAGTGCATGGTACTTCAAGATTGATTGGTACTTGGTTGATCATTGTTTTCAGCGCAACCCTGCTGATAGTAATCTGTATGTCAAACACTTTGGTGATGATATTCTCTTTCTTGTTGTCTATGTTGATGATTTGATCATTACTGGCAGTTCAACACATTTTATTACAGCAATCAAACAAGATTTGTGTCATACTTTTGACATGATAGATTTGGGGCTTCTCCATTATTGTTTGGGTATTGAAGTTTGGCAAACCACTGGTAGCATCTTTATCTCTCAGTCAAAATATGCCAGAAGTTTGCTTGACAAATTTTAGATGCAGGATTGCAAACTTACCTCCACACCTATGGAGAAGGGGTTGAAGTTGTCAGCTAACTCTGATTCACCTTCGGTCGATGAAACAACCTTCAGGCAACTAGTGGGAAGTGTCATCTACCTCACTACCACTAGACCTGACATTAGTTTTGCAATGAGCTACATTTCTTGCTTCATGACAGCTCCAAAAGCTTATTATTGGATTGCAATGAAGCGGGTGCTAAGATATGTTAAGGGCACTTCTGACTATGGAATTTTGTATGGTAGATGCAAGGATCCAAAGCTGATTGGTTACATAGACTCAAATTGGGAAAGTTCAGTGGATGACAGAAAATCTACTTTTGGGTATGTATTCAGTTTGGGTACAGGTGTTGTAACATGGACCGGCAAGAAGCAACAGGCAGTGGCTCTTTCCCTAACTGAAGCAGAGTATTGAGGAACCATTAAAGCAACATGTGAGGCAGCTTGGCTTCGTAGGATGCTTACTAACATGCACATGTCACAAGTAGGACCTTCTCCCTTGTACATTTATAATCAAGGGGTGTTCAAACTGGCCAAAAATCCAGTCTTCCATGAACGTACCAAGCATGTTGAGCTTCATTGTCATTACATCTGCAAGTTGGTAGAAGACAGATCAATTCAGTTGTAGTATGTTCCAATAGTGGATCAGACTGTAGATATTCTCACCAAGTCTCTGAGCTCGGATAAGTTTGTCAAATTTCGGGGGCAACTTGGTGTTGTTGACAGATTGACCATTAAGTGGGGGGTGTTAGAATAAATTATATTCTTATATATATTAATGGTCAATATGATGTATTTAATAGATTAGATATTTTCTATTTGTTAGGTGGAAATTTAATGTCTATAGGTAGATAATTAATATCTACAGTGCTTTATGCACTTCTTTATATATTGTAACTTTTTATGTTAATACAAGTAACTTTTTACCATTTACAGGCCTCACCCAATATTAACCTAGAAATTGTCACAACATACTTTTTGAATGTACTAACAATAGACATAATTGGGAGTAGAAAAAAATATAGAGAAATATTTTCTTCAATGACGGAGAATTTATACAATGACATAAAAAATCATAAATAATATTAATTATCATACACCAACTAAAACTCATATTTATTCAAGAATACAAAGTTGATTGAGATTTAACATGTGTATCTTTACCGTATAGAACTTAAAATATTTTATTAATGACCAGGTTTCATAGTTAGATTAGTTCTTCAATAAGGAGGATTTCTTCCATACAGAGATTAACAAAATATTCTAAAAATGTGGTCTTCAAATTTCACCAAAACTTCAAGTACATTTCAACAGATATAGTAGTTGGACAATATATTGTCCTTCTAGGCTTCCAAGTAAGATAATCAAATCCACTTGTCATAATATGAAGACAGATTCCTCTTCAATGAGCTAATGAATCGCTCAAAGCACTTATCATAGGATCAAGAGCCATCTTGCCTATTACATAGTATTATAACCAAAATAGACAATTCCTTATTTAAGCATTAAAGTGAAAATATTGGCCTTTTTGTATCTTTACAATTTAGATACTTAAGTTTCCTTGAATAAGAAAAAAATGATCACAGGTAAATTTTTGTTTGTATGTAGATTACCAACAGCAAATATCACTCTTAAATTCATAATCTGAAATTCCAAAAAATGTCTGATTATTTCCTCCACAATTTGAGATATTACACACATAAAATTGTTGTACAAAGAAATTTCTATCAAATAGGAAAAAATAGTCCTGAAAATTATTTTGAATGCATATTATCATTCAATTTAGGCATCTTTGAGCCCTTTGATGTAGCTGAATGTTGTTAGATCTTCCTTCTAAGGCACAAGATAAGATTTTTCTCAATAATCTTGGGATAAACATGAGAGACATATGTTGTATAAAATGAAAAGATTCGTATACTTCTCACACCAAAGATATTTATAAATGGTTTCTAAACAACAATTTTTGGTCAAGGTATGGACACAATTCCCAGTCTCTCCAAATTCAAATCAAATTTACACTCAATACCAATAATTCTTTCAAATATTCAACAACTCTTGGACACATCTTTATTAAACCAACTTGAACCCCCACCTTAGACATTTGTATTGTTCCTTTATCCACATAGATATGCCACTTTATGTGGGTATTGCAATGTAAATTATCATTGCATTATAGGATTTCTGCCATAAAAAACATTTGTAGTAGAAGATGGTACTGTGAGACAGATGAACTTGAGCCAAAAAGGAAAATAATCATAGTGATACAGCTGCTGCCAGTTCAGCAACCATACATATCCACAGCATTTGTGGACGCAACGAAGCCTTTCTTGAACAGAGTTGGACTTCTAGAGCCTCAACTATTGGTGCATTCTAGCAATAAATGCATCTGCTTTCTTGTTCACCTCATCAGGGCTGGGACTGGGATAGAACGATGAATCAACATTATCTAGAAAATATTGCTTTCTAAAAATACATGACCAGTCACTTTCAGGCTCATGTTCTGGCTCTTGCACTGACTCAGGTTCAACCAATTTTGCAGGAGAAGAGATTTTACTCTTCTGGAATTTTGGGTCATCATAGAAAGACCAGTGGTGCTCAACTATTGGGAATGGTTGTGGCAGGGAAGGAGGAAGAGGAATTGATGATGATTTCCTCTCAGTCAACTTTTATGTTGCTTTAGCATCTTCATTCTCATTTTCTTTCCTGTATTCTGATGTGTCTCTCTTTCTAGAGGATTTTTTAATTTTGGGTATACCAATTTCCTTAAAGCCTTCAACTTTTAGGTACCATGCATAAGGCTTATAAACTGGGAGTTTCGGTACCTCAATTTTTTCAGAGGCTTCAACATTCTTTGGGTAATTTGAATCAGTGGAATAGATAGGGGGTTTTGACTTTCCATATTTTTTAGAAGCTCTCTTCTTTGGGTTCATTGGATCAGTGGTATAAATGTGAGCAGGGGGTGGTGGTGGAGGAGGAAGAATGCACCTTCCTTCTTGATTTGTTAGACCGATGTCAAGGTGAAGGCTCTAAATCCTTGCTCTTATGCTTGGAATCCCTCTTGTAAGATGAAATCCATTGCTAGAGCATCAATTGCTAGAGAATTGAAGGCAGTGGCAGAGGTACTGGTGGGGGTGGTATTGGGTTTCTCTTGTTCCTTCTCTCAGACTGTCGAAGTAGACCAAGTGCATTGACAATTGCATTTTTGTTGGGCTTGTGTTCACTAGCTCTTTGTTTGGGATCATCCTTGCTTCTGCTACTTCGGTGCCTAGATTCATGCTTCAAGATTTCAGTAGGAAAAGGAGGAGGAATGGGGGGATTTGGAATAGGATTGATAGGAAACATTTTATGTAATTTTATCTTTTCTAATTTTTTTGGTTTTTCTGGTTTTTCATGGCTGTGGTGGGGACTAGAGTTAGAGGGAGCCCTGATCGTCTATTTGAGAAAATGGGTTTCCAATGTAGGAGGAGGGCACTACGGTGGAGGAGGAGGAGGAGGGTGGGGCAGTGGTGCAGGAGGAGGTGAGGAAGGTTTTCTCATAGGGTTCATGTTCTTCGGAGGTAAGGGAGGTGTCAGGTTCGAATCTCTTTGAGGTGATGCAATTGGGGGAGGAGATGGTGGTGGAGGTGAATGTTTCCAAAGTTCTTCTATGACTACATTGTTTTTAATTTGAGCTGAAAAAACAAAATCTCAGGGCTTTACCTCTACTTTCTTAGGGCTCTGGATGTCTTCAGAATGCGAAATGGCTCCACACCCAGTTGATTTTTGCACTGAATATTTAGGCCTAATGGCAGAATCTTCACTAACATTTGAAGCTTTGACAAAATCTCCAGCCCCATTTAATACTGGAACAGAATCACCAAGGCCATTAGCTTTGGAATCTTCGGGTGCGTGACAGTTTCTTCGAACCCAATCGGTGTCATCCATCACCCAGGGCAGACTCGAATCATCCCAAGCGTAGCTAGCCTCTCTCAAATTGTGATATGAAATGCTAGCTCTCATCCTTCATAGTGGAGGTGTCGTCACAACCACCAGATATTCATATGCATACTCATGTTCATATGAGTTCAAACTCTCAACCACCTCACTCTCAAAACTATCCACCACATTGTGTTCTAGAAGCCCCTTTCATTTGTTGACAAAACCATAATCGAAGATTCTTTCCTCAAACCTATAGGTTTCCATTTCGATCATCCTGATCCCCACGTCAAAGTGGAGTCGGGGTTTCTCAATCTCTACACCGCCAGCGAGAAAAACTGTCGCTTCACCAAATCCAGCGCATAGGAGCAAATACATGCTAAGGTTAAAAGACTGGTCGAAATGTACAAGGGGGAAAAGTTGAGCATAACAATCATGGACCACAGCCTTGGCAAGGCCCTCGCAATGCTAAGCACATACGACATTGCAGAGATGGGTATCAACAAGGAGAAGGAGAATGAGAATGAAAAGATTCCCATCACCGTTTTCTCCTTCGCAGGCCCACGGGTGGGCAACTCCATCTTCAAAGAGCGTCTCGAGTAGCTGGGGGTCAAAATCCAGTGAGTGGTTAATGCCCATGACGGGGTTCCAAAAGTTCCTAAAAATTTTCCATAAAGTTCTCCCGGTAGCGTCTAACTGGGGGAAATCCTAGTGGGGTTCCCCCATGTAAATAGCCTATCGGCTAAATATTACATATACAAATCATAAATACTTCAAGTAAAAAATTAATTTTAAAATTTTGCATTATATCAAGTAGATATATCTATTGAATGAAATAATTAGACTAACTAAATGTGTAACATTTGATATATATATCAAAGGAAATAAATTCAAATTTAAAAATGATAAAATGATTTCTTTAAATTAATTTTAAAAGAGATTTTTGTCCTAATTTGTGAGAGGCTATAAAGAAAGTATGTTTTTTTTCTAAGAATTTATCAGTAAAGATAAATAGTATCTCTTAGTTCTATTATAGAGTAGTTGTTTAAAAAATATTTTCAATTTGAAATTTAACATAGTAGAGCATGTCACAGGAATGATTTTGGACTCCAATTATCTAAATATGCCTCTTTGCTAGCATGTGAATGTAAATATTTCCTCAATGTTCATATTCATGTTGATTGTTTTCAAGGAAGGTGGAGGAGTGGTAAAGGCCCTAACAAGACATTGTGTGAAGAAAGATCATCTAGGTATAATGGGAAATAATTTTTAATCAACTATTGTAAATGAAATAGAGTGTGAAACAAAGATGCAAAAAATAGAGTAATAATGTAGACAAACAAAATAAAAATAAAAAATGACACAAAAATATTATCGTGGTTCACCAAATAATGGCTACATCCACACTAAAGTAGAGGAATATTATTATCTCAGTATGTACAATAGATACAACAACAAATACATCTTATCCAATAATCACAAACCAATCCATACAACACATATTGAAAAGACACCACAAGAAGAATGTGAAGAGCCAACACATTGGAGGGAAAATGAATGGAGTCCATTGGGCTTCAATTCTAACAATCTCCCACTTGAATTCCAATTGTTGTTGCAACTCATCAAACATTCCCCTACTTCAAACTTATTGTCACATCTTAACCATACCAAGAGAAGTCTTGCAGAATTCAAACTTCTCTTTGGGGACTACCTTGGTCAAGACATCTGCCAGATTGACCTTTGTGTCAATTTTTCCAACCCATAACTTGCCCTCCCTAATCACATGACAAATGAAATGAACATGTATGTCAATATGCTTAGAATGACGCTGAGATGGATGATTATAAGCCATAAAAATGGCATTGCAACTATCACAAAATAGAACACACTCACTTTGTTGACATCTCAAATAACCAAACAGCCGCTATAACCATAATATCTCTTTGCCGCCTTCAGAGAGAGCGATATACTTGGCTTCGGTGGAAGAAAGAGCAATGGAGTGTTGCAACCTAGAAACCCAACTAATGGAAGCTCCAACAAACATGAAAGCATAACCAGTAGTAGATCTCCATTTATCTAAATCTCTAGCTAGATCAGAATTAGTGAAACCTTGTAACTATACATTATTCCCACCAAAACATAAAGCATAATCTGAAGTACCTTTAAGATACCTTAATATCTATTTGACTTCTTCCCAATGAGGTTTACCAAGATTTCTCATGAATCTTTTCACAACTCCCACTACATGAGCAATATCGGGATGAGTGGATACCATGGCATACATAATAATGCCAACTGCAGATCTATAAGGAATGCTCCATGTAAATTCCTTATCCTCTTGTGTTTTAGGACGCAAGTCAGAAGATAAACAGAAATGATCAGCAAGAGGAGTAGAAACAACCTTTGCACCAACCATATCAAACCTACCTACAACCTTGTCAATATATGCCTTTTGTGATAATTTTATCTCCTTTTGTCTATCCCTAGTAATGGTCATTCCAATAATTTTCTTGGTTTCCCCTAAGTCTTTCATAGTAAATCTCTTAGCTAATTGTTCCTTCAACTCAAAAAAAATCCTCATGCTAGTATCAACTACCAACATGTCATCAACATAGAGAAAAAAATAGCAAACTCGGTAGTAGGAAGTTGCTTGTAATAGAGACAAGGATTTGATTCACACCTCAAGAAGTTTTTCTCAAACATGAAGCAATCAAATTTAAGATACCATTGCCTTAGGGATTGCTTTAGTCCATACAAATTGTGCTTCAACCTACAATACAGATGTTCCTATCCCTATTTTACAAACCCTTTAAGCTACTCCATATATAGCTCTTCGTCAACATCACCATGTAGAAAAGCAGTCTTGACATCCAACTATTTAATTTCAAGGTCCCATATGGCTACCAAACCCAAAACTGCCCAGATTGTGGCCATTCTCACAACTAGTGAAAAGATCTCATTAAAATCTACCCCTTTTTGTTGATCATACCCCTTTACAACTAGTCTGGCATGATAATGTTTCCTGCCTCCATCTTCCTCTTTCAACTTGTATACCCAATGATTCTTTAAGGGTCTTCGATTAGGTAGAAGCTCCATTAAATCGCAAGTGTTATTAGCTTGCAAAAAATTCATTTCATCTTGTATCACCTCCTTCCATTGTGCATAATCAATTGCTTTGCAAGCATCTTTGTAAGGAACCGGTTCAGTTTGATTAGAAATCAAAATTTCAAGCTCTACCTCCTTTGAATACAATAATTAATAATCTAAGAATTTAGAAGGAGGCTTCCTCTGCCTCGTAGTCCTCCTTAATTTTGAAACACTCTCAATAGTTTGTGTACTATTAGTACCAGACTTAGGAATATCACTATTTTTTTGTATCCCCTACACCTTGTTCAAAACTTCCTTATGACTAAGCTTAGCAAAATTACCAGAGTTAATTCTAACAACCTCTATATCATTTTGACCAAGATCATCTACTTCACTGCATAGGAGAAAAATGTTTCCCTATAGTTTGAGGTGGAAAATTACTAGTCGGCAACCTTTGAAGAAGTTGTGTTGGATCAACACCACCACAGACTTGGTGCTCTGCATTGTTATCCATGGGCTTGTATGCAGTGTGGTCATGTTCACTAGTGTTGTGCAGGTCATAAGCTCCACTCTCCATGTCAGACCTATGCAAAGTGATGCATCATTATTGTGGGTTTTTCAAAGCCTATGTCACAACATTTGGAGGTCAAGATAGATTACCTACCGAATGAGGCAGCGGTGAAAGCTCTATTTGAGGAGGCACCCGACTATCACCTCCTTCATCATTCGGGTTGCTGCTAGATGGCAGAGAACTTGTCTTAGTTGTAGACAGTAAAGTAATAGATCTTTAAGGAAAATGTATTATAGTGGGCATTGTCATAACTAATGGAGCTCCCACTTGATTCAAATATGGCTGCAAAAAACCTGTATTTTGAATTTGTGAACCATGATTTTCAAAAATTGACAGAGGAACAAATTTTGTAACTAGTTTTCTCTAAATTTGTAATACTAGAAAGGAAATTCATTGAACGCCACATCACGGCTTCAAAGTATCCTTTTTGTCAACTGGATCCCACAACCTGAATCCATACTGATCCTTGCTATAGCCAACAAAAATATACTTCTATGATTTGGGGTCCAATTTGGTTTGCTTATCCTTGGAAACAAGAGTGAACGCTTCACATCCAAACACCTATAGATGACTGTAAGAGATTCATTTGCACAACCACCTCTCCTTTGGAATTTCAAATTTTAATCAAGATGAAGGAGCTCGATTAATTAGATAAATTGATGTGTTGCAAGCTTCTGCCAAAAACTCTTTTCCCAATCCAGTATTGGAAGGAATACATCATGCTTTTTCTAAAATCATTCTATTTAACCTCTCTGCAGCCCCATTTTCTTGAGGTGTAAAAGTAACAACTTTAATTCTTCGAATACCATTTTTTGCACAAAAATTATCAAACTCTAGTGAAAAAAATTCACCACCATTATCCATTTTCAAACATTTGATGGTATGCCCACTCTGATTTTCAACTAAAGCTTTAAAAACTTTGACTTTACTAAACACTTCAGATTTCCTATTGAGCATAAAAATCCAAACCTTCCTAGTGCAATCATCAAGGAAAGTTACCAAATAGTTAGCACCTCCAAGAGAGGTTACCTCAGTCTATCCAAAGACATTCGAGTAAACAAGCTCCAAAGGCGAGGTATTTTTTTCATGACCCATCTTCAAGAAGCTAACCCGCTTCTGCTTACCATAAAGACAATGTTGGCAAAATTCCAAATTCATGGATTTCAAGCCCAATAATTTTTCTCTTTTGATCATCACTTCAAGGCCTTTCCTACTCATATGTTCGAGCCTTTTATGCCAAAGCTCAGTTTCGTTGTCCACCACTGCCATAGCAGCTCCCACTTGAGAATCATTCTCAAATACATATAGATTTCCCACCTTATTTCCTTTGGCAATCAGCAAGGCTCCATTAGTTACTTTCCACGAATCTAAGGAGAAAAATGTATTACTGTAGCCTTGTGTAAAAATTTGGCTTACAGAAATCAGATTTCTCTTAAGTTTTGGTATGTGACTAACATCTTGTAAAAGTCATTTGTCTCCATTCTTTGATTGCAACATAACATCACCTTTGCCAATGATCTCACATAATTTGTTATCCCCCAAATAAACTTTTCCAAACTATCCTTCTTGATATTGTGAAGGCCTTTGTACAAGAGGTGGCATGAAAGGAGGCACCAAAATCTAGAACCCACTAATCTGAAATAGTTTGTCTTGTGGATAAAACCAAAACACTATCATCCTTCTCATAGGCGGTATTAACCTCGTTGTCTTTTACCTTGTCTTGTGCTTTCTTGTAGGAATAAAAATTTCTTTTGGTGTGGCTAGCCTTACCACAAAACCAACAATTGTCAATTTTGCCTCTAGATTTTGACCTTTTAGCAGATTTTGATCTTCTTTTGTTATTATCTTTGCCTCTATTTTGAGGCCTTCCTCTACTAACAACAATTAGGGCTTTACTGGAAGAAGTTTCTTGGTTCTTTCTTTGCATATCTTTGCTAAGAATTGTAATTGCAACATTGTCAAACTTCAATTTATTTTTGGCAGCCACTAAAGTGCTTACAAACATCACAACTCCTTCCCAACTATTAGGTAACGAACATAGTAATAAAATTGCCTTAATCTCATCATCCAAGCTAATACCCACTAAAACCAATTGGGTAAACAATGTGTTAAACTCATTAAGATGGTTGGACACAATTCCACCTTCTTTCATTTTCAAGTTATATAGCTTCTTCATAATGAATACCTTATTAGACACTAAAGCCATCTCATACATCAAGGAAATTTTTTCCCACAACTCTTTCGAAGTCTTCTCTATTGAAACATTGAAGAATACATCATTGGACAATAAGAGGAAAATTGTAGCTCTTTCCTTCTTATCCATCTTCTCCCACTCTTCATCCAGCATCGAACTTGGCTTCTTTGCTTTCCCTTCAAGCGCAAGTGAAAGGTCCTCCTTTATCAGCAATGACTCCATTTGCACCTTCCACAGACCGAAATTTAAACCCGATAATTTCTCTATCTTCGCTTCCTCCATAACTCAGAAAATTCTACACTGATTTCCCAACCAGCTATGCTACCTAGCTCTAATACCAATTGTAAATAAAATAGAGTACAAAACAAAGATGCAGAAAACATAATAATAGCAGACAAACAAAATAAACAAAGACAAGACACATAAAGTATATCATGGTTCACCAAATAATGGCTACGTCCACACTAAAGCAGAAGAATATTATTATCTCAGTATGTACAATAGATATAGCAGCAAATACATCTTATCCAATAATCACAAACCAATCCATACAACACGTATTGAAAAGACACCACAAGCAGAATGTAAAGAGACAGCGCATTGGAGGGAAAACGAATGGAGTCCGTTGGGCTTCAGTTCTAACAATTATTATAATAAAAATTACATATAATAATTTGTATGTCCACCATTCAACCTTTTGAAAAATAATTGTAAAAATACTTGTAGGATCCAACAGCTTCGTTACAGGGGTCTTGACATAATGCGATCTAAACTGAAAAACTAGGTCTTGAACCGAGTTTAAAGGTGACCCACAAGGACGTCGATAAAAGGTCTACAATATTCTGAGAAAAGCAGAGCAGTATCCAGGCAAAAGAATAAATACAGCATACCTTGTGCTGTTGGATTGGTTCCTTTTGAAAAAGCTTCAAGCACAGAATCTTTTAGCTGTTTAATCATAAACACTACATTCAACATTCTTTGCTTCAGACGATAAAGAAAAAGCGACGCTACCAAATATGTCATGCATAGTTTATTCTCTCCAAACAAGATATCATATAACTAACTGGAAAAAATGGAATTATTTATTCGATATAACTTTTGATCATCTAACAAAGCCTGTTAAATTAGCAGATTACACATGTTCGATAAATTGTCCCTAACTTAGCAAGCTAGCCTAGACACAAGATTTCTAGTCCTCCAAAATCATTCAACAATTTGTTCATAATTCATTTGAAAATCTTACCTCTGGGTCTGAACTCTGCTGCATAACATAACTGTTGAAGAAGAGAGGTTCTTCTTCCATCTTAAACAGACCTCCAAGACTATCGTCTTGTAACTCTTGGATACACAATGGAAATACACTACCTCCTTGTTCTTGGGCTGTATTGGGTTTCTTCTCATAACTTTCGAAGCTTCTCTCAGACTGGAAATCATCAAGTTGGTTTGCATAATTATTCTTCTGAGATGCCTGTGCATCTCGGTAAATCTGTTCTACCATGTCTTCCTCTTCTGCAGCAGATGAATTGCATTCTTCGAAGAATGTAGAAAGCATCCTCGACTCGGAGAGAGTTAGCCCTTCAATTTCCGATGGTACTGCTACAGAATGCTCGTGTTCAAATCCATGATTTTTCTCAACCTTTCGAAAAAAGCACACGTAAGAAGAGAAACAGCACTGTCAAGTAAGATGACACTGGCATACCGTTAAGTAATGGGATTCAATTATATTGAAGAAATTTAAAATATTATACATTGGGTTGATAACTTGGAGATTCATTAGGCGACTGGTAAATGTTGCAGGTGCCATTTTGGTCAGGCACAAAGTGGAACCATCCATCTACAACAGCATTGTCGCTCATCACATCAGAAGAAGATTCGGATGGAAAAGTTGATATTGTTGTTTGTCTATTGTTCTCAAAAAGTACTGGTGATAACTCTTGTGGCGCTGGAAGCATGTTGGCATTACAGAAACTCCCAGTAGCGTCAAGGGATTCTCCATATCTGGGCTCTGGTCTGCTTTTCTTGAAGACTCGACACAGAGAATAAGCATCCTACATTCCAAGTAATATTAAATGAGATTATTATTGAAATTTAATCTACCTTTCTTCACCATCACATTCATAATATTTTTTAAAATTTTAAAATAAAAAGGGTCAAATTGTTATGATCATTTGGTTTGGCTCATTGGAAAAGAAATGTATCATAATATAATTTTTTAACTATAATTTGAAATAAAATATATAAAATCTTCTTTTTTTTTCAAATTCAAAATAATAATATTTTTAAATATAGTAAAATTTTAAAATCAAATAAAGTTAAACTAAACATAATTAAGTTCATTTAATTTTATTTTTTTAATATTACTTTTAAATTTGAAAAAAAGTAGTCAAATTAATTTATATGTTATATTTTATATTTCATGTATCTTTAAAATGATTACTAATTATTATTATCAAAATATGTATCAATTTAATGATTAACTAAGATGTTTTACTATAATCTTCAAATTCATCTAATTTAATTTTCAATAAATCATATCGTGTGTAAATTTTAAAACAACAAAATATAAACATGGACTTTAATTTTTTACTTTGCCCCTATTTGTCTTCTTCTAAATAGATTAAATTTATAAAAGTAGGGGAGTTTTATTGAACTAGCTCCGTTTGAAAATGGGAGATATTGTCTTTCAAAACAAACAATACTTATAGTTAAACTTACAATTAAGTAGAGAAAGTATAAATAAGAAATGTATGAGGAAGGAAACATATTTTAACCTGAAACAAAGATGAGTCTCCAAATTCTTTTTCATCAAGACGATATTCATGCATGATCCAATTTGTTCGAGAACCATGAGGAGCTCGTCCTCTATAAAACACAAGAGTCTTTTTCATTCCAATGGAGTGCATATGAGAGCTAACCTTGCGATCCTTTCCTGTAGCTTTCCAATAGCCTGCTTCTGTTGCTCGATTTGTCCGTAAGCCATTAGGATACTTTTTGTCCCTCAAACAAAAAAAGTACCATTCCATATCGATGCTTGGGAGGAAAGATTTCTCTACAAATTTTAAGAAAATATAATCAATCAAACAAATATACTCTTGAACTCAAATTTATGTTTATTTTATTTTATAAACTTAATAAAACCGTTAAACTTTTTAAACTTTTAAAATAATCTATACTAAAAATATAAAAGTTATATATAAATAATACCCTAACAATAAATGAGAATCTATAATTGAAGTCTTTTAATCATTTAAAAAAAATGTTATATCTTAAGATATCTTCAATTGAAATATGCTCTCATGGAAGATAAAAGCTACTTCCATATATATCGCTACCCAAAAGTAAAAGAATATTAGCTAGTAAAAATAAGGGAATTATGTGTTTTAAAATTAAGATAGATTTTTATTTAATTATAAAAAATAAAATAATATGAGTGAAAGGTAAAAATAAGGAAAAATTATGTTGGAAGATATATTAATATATATTAAAATCGTACTTAAATAATTATTTCATTTAGTGAAAATAAATTATATTCTAATTTCAAAAGTGTGGTTCTAATTTAAATATTAAATATTGAAGGAAATAAAATGAAGAAAAAATTTAAAATCTACATTCTTAATTTTTGTTCTTATTGGTCTTTTGGTGTTGGACTAGTGTATCATTAATAGAAGACATCATTAATTGTAGGATGTTCTAATTTGGAACATGAAAATATCACTCAATAAAATTATTTTGTATTACATTAATTGATTGAATAATAAATTATACTTTTAATTTTATTTTTGTGTTCCATTATATTATTTAAAAAACTATTTTGATTTAGATAATCCATATAAAATTATTTTTTTATTATTCACAAAGCATTTAACTACTTATTTTTCTAATGGTAATTTATCTATTTTTATAATTGTTCAATGACTACCACTCATACATTCATTATATAATATTTAATCTTTTTTACAAAGTAGTTCTACACCATTTTGAAAAATTATTTGTATCCTTATGTGTGTCTAATATATTCTTCTAGTATATTTAATGGGCATACATCAATTCCAAAAGAATTAAAAAAATCAGTTGAACTAAAGTGTTAAATGTATCTCAATATCATAAATGAACATCAAAATATAAGATTAATATTAAATTTAAATTTAAAGTATGATGAAATGAGTGTAAAATTATGGTGAACCAAACAATGTCCTTCAATGATAATAAAATAACTAAAAATAATCATAAGTAAACTTAAGTGAAAATTTGATTTTTTTTTATATGATTTTTAAAACAAGATGATAATATTTTGTTATGAAATTGAATGTAGTTTATAGATTTTTTAATTTTCAAAATGATTAGGATAAAATTGGATATAACACTAAGATACGACTAAAAAAATTTAAAATAAGAAAAATAGTAGAAGTAATTCTAATCAACTTACGTGTGTGTGTGGGGAGGGTTAATTGACACATGAGAAAATGTGATGTATATTTTTTGTAATGTGACTTTTTACAATATATTTTTTTTTTTTTTTCAAAAAAATTCAATTTTTTAAAGTCTATATCCAATGAAACCTAGAGTGTAACACATTTTTTTGATTTGAAACTTTTGTGAATTTTTCAATATCTGTATATATTAAAAATTCAAGCATGATGTATATAAAAAATTAATAATTAAATATTAAAAATATATTGAATCATACATTATATTTTTACAATTTTAAATTTTTTCAAGATATACCATTTTTTTGGTCAAATTTGGATTAAAAAAAGGCTATGAGGATAGAGGGTGAAGTGAAGAAAAGCATATGAAAACCTCCTAGACAATGTTTTGCATGTAAAAGCATGTTTAGAATTTTGAAGCCCAATTCTAATGCAATCCCAAGGTAATTTTGGGGAAGAAAAATTTTAAACAAAAAAAATATCCATTCCTTGAATATCCCTTTAAAGGTGACTTTCTAAACCAAAAATATGTTCTATATCTTAAACAAGATTCATAAATTTGACTAATACTTTCACATAATTTTACCCCATTACTATATTTTGGTACATCAAAATACTGCACTCACCCAAGAGAAAAGAGTGTACCTAGGACTTTTCCCCTTTTGTTTTACATGAATTTAGATACTTAAAGTATCTTATAAGGGGCCATAGAATTAATCAATCTACACATATGTTTATATCTTTAAATGATCCCAATTCCTTAAAGGCCCCAAGTTATGTGTCTAGGGTTGTGCATTTAAATGCATCATCATAGTTCATTTTTATCATCATATGATCACATAGAAATTGAGTATCATAGAGATTATCTAATCAAAATACGATAATACATTCATATTATTTATCACTAACACTTACAAGTTCCAACTACTATCCCTAAATCAATATCCAACACCACTATTATTTTTCAAATTTATCACTATTAACTCATTTTTAAATCCTAACTACTAAGAATTAAATTAATTGATCTTACTCACTATTATTGGATATCTTAATAGTAGTTCATACCACCATGCTGGTTTTCCATATCTAGATATATCCCAGATAAAAAATTTATGTTGTTATTAAGTCCAAACTCTACAAATGATAAAATCTCATTAGAAGAATAGAATCATGTCATCTAGGAAAAAAATATGCATGATTGCATTCCTTCATAAAATTTAGAGGGTGACTCAATTCATATTTTATCATTTTTTTTCTTCGAAAACATCTAATTTGAAACAATTTTAAGATATAATTAAAAGTGTAATCAAAACAATTAACAATTCTATCAACTATTAAAATCAAATAAACCCTAATTCCATTTAATTTTATTTCAACACATACATAGTTTATAACTCAATTAATTTATTTCAATTCATTATCAAACCATATAAAAATATATATAATTAATTGCTTTTATTTGTAAATTAGATATGAAAAATTACCATGGATAAAGATAGTATTAGCAACCCACATAAGAGAGAAAAAAGATGATATTAGCAACCCACATAAAAGAGGCCACGTCTATGCAGCCAGCAGAATGCATGTTTGACTGTATTTATTAATTAATTGAAAATACCAAATGCTTTCATTTTTCATTTTCAATTAATTAATAAATACGGTCAAATGTACATTTTGCTGGTTGCATAGACAATATGTATAAGGGACGAATAGTGTCAAATTGATTACCATGTGAATCCAAAAATTAGATAACTTTTGACTAGAAATTATCAATCTTACCAGGTAAATCCCAGGGCTCGTATTTGTAAATATCAACCTCAGGTATGACCTCAAGTTCGATCTTCTGGCCATGAACTCTTCTTTTCAAATAATAATCAACCAACTCTTCATCCGTGGGATGAAATCTGAACCCCGGCGGCAAACTTGTCGGCGCCATGCCTCAACGCCAGTCTACTTCTTTATCAAAGCATTAACCACACCGCCTAATGAATTCTTCGGCTAATCTATCCAAATCTCGTCCGTCTCTTCCCAAAAACTTTCGATTGATCCTCTTATTCAACCACGTCGATCCAGAAGTTCAAAAGCCTGAAAACTATTATCCTATGCCTGAAAACAAAACATGACAAGCAAACAGCGTTAAACGCCCTCAAAAGATCTTGTAAATTCCTTACAAATGTGCTTCAAGCGAATGATTAGCTTACCAATAGCCTTGAAAAACCCAGGCTTCTGAATTCCTTGTATACCCAAGATTGCCAGAGAACTCGTTGAGAAAATAAAATTATTAGCAGGATATGTAACGATTTATTCTTTGAGTCGTCTGGAAAAAGTTTAGAATGTTGAACAATGTGATTTAAGTAGAAACACGGCCTTTACGCTTCGAACTCTCGGCTACTTTGCATCAAATGCTACGTGGAATAATTACGTGTGGCATCGGAAAGATCTCAAGTTTGCGTCTAAAGCGTCAAGCTACGTGGTAAAGTCACTGTAGCAGACTTGCAGGAAACGTTAGTGTGCTTAGTGAGGTGGTGACAGAGAATGGATACGAAAGTTTTTAATACAACGATTTTCCATCGGATTTAGCTGACTGTCTAAATTCCTTTATGTGAACAGCTGTTTTGTGATTTGTGGTTCTTCTGTTCGAGGCATTTGTTTGTTAAGGGTTGCAGTCTTCCACCAACTTTTACCATTATCAAAGACAATTTACAATCGGATTTAACAGTTGTACAAGTTCAATCTGACTTGCATACATCCCAATAATATAAAAAGTAAAACCATTTTATATTTTCAGTTAAGTGTCGTGATATCTCATTTGAAGAGTGAAAATTTAATTGGATTTATTATATTCAAATTAGTCTCCAAATTGCTCTAGATATATTTATAAACACGTTTAGGTAGAATACATTCACAAATATTATAAATTTGATAGTCATTTGATGGTCGTCTTCTTAGAAGCCTTAAACATTCTAAAATCCCTATGGCCCTCGAGGAAGCTCATGCAAGTGCTTGTAGGGGGCATTTCGAGGGAAGATCATTAGTTCAAAAGTTGATCTGCTTAGGATATTATTGGTGAAACATAGAACAAGATTGTTTTGATCATGTTAAGAATTTTCATAAATGTCAAGAGCATAACAATTTCATTCATACTCCCACTTCTGAACTTCGTGTCCGAGTTCTCATTTGGCCATTTTCAGTGTGGGGTTTGGAACTTATGGGGAAGATTTCTCCTCCTTCAGGACATACATTTATAATCACTGCCACAAAATATTTCATAAAGTGGGTAGAGGCAATTCCTCTTCATTCCATGATTGTTGATGAAATGTATCATTCTATATTAGAAAACATTATCACACAATTTGGTATTCCTTAAGCCCTATTATGGATAATGGGACACCATTTAAGAATAAGGAGGTGAAGAAACTTTTGAAAACATTTCACATTCAACATCACTTTTCTACACCTTATTACCCACAATATAATGGTCAACAAGAAGCAACGAACAAAACTCTTGAACAAATCTTACACTAAACAATCAGTAAATATAACAAGGATTGGCACACTCATCTTATGCATTGTGGGACTATCGCACAAGTATTCAAACATCTACAAGAAATACACCATATAACATTGTTTATGGTATTGATGCAATAAGGCCCTTAGAGTTAGAAATTTTCTCCTTGATAATCTCTCTTAGAGGCCTTATTGATGATAACACTTATAGATAAAAATGATCACAATAGTTTGAAATGCTTGATGAATGGCATATAAATGCTCTCGAGTTCATCTCCAAGATTATTCAAAAAGAATGTGGTGCAATTATAATGATAATGTCATTCCTTTTTCCTTTAATAAAGGGATTTTAGTGTTGTATGAGAATCAACACAATATAAATGTTTTTGATTAGGTAAGAAGGGAAGGGCTACCACATCTATCACAGCCACCCAAGAACCAAAAGAATTCTTTGTGCCCCCAACCGAAGAAACAGAGCCAGTTGGAGGTCTCATGCCAACAAGAAGTAGCACTGAATCCCCATTCACAGCCACCGAAGAGACCATAGGAGGGGAGTTGAGGTTGACAACTAAGTTGCAAACAAGAGACAGGGACTTCACCACTGCACGAGAGGCTTCCAAAAAAGATTTTTTTTAAATCTAGGAAGGGTAGGAGGTACCTAGAACAGGGGTATTCAAATTCTTGGCAGTGGGGGAGTTTTCCATCGGTTAGAGGCTTCAACACAATATCAATGTTGTTCCTAATGAGAGAGGAAATTTTAGCCCAAATTGGTTAGGACCCTATTGCATTGAAAATTTTTAGGAATCTAGAGTGTATAAGCTTAAAGCAATTGATGGTACACCTCTCAAAGAACCTATAAATATTGTGCATTTGTGTAGATATTACACCAAAAAATATTTTGAATAGTATGCATGATAAAGCATGTTGTTAGATTAAGTAGATGGTTTTCTATTTTATCTTGCATTGCATCATTCTTAACAAACATTTTTGTGTGTCTTGAATTATTATGAGTAATTGGTCATTTTCTTGAATTGTTTATTTATTTTTGTATGCTATTCAATCATGTGTGTGTTGTGTTAAATTAGATCATTGCATAATTTAATTGTTACAAATTAGATGATAAGGGCATCTAGTTTCACATAATTGCACTTAACCAAAAATGTAGTATCTAGGTAGACATAAGTGTTTAATTAGATCATATCAATCACACAACAATTAGATAATGTGGAGACATTTATTAAATGATCTTACCAAGATTTATTAATAGATCACATTGACATCTAATGCAAACATCATACAAAAAAAAATAACTCATAGAAATAGAAACATACTCATATATAAAGATCATAAAGTTTATATACATAGTCATACGATAGCAAAATGTGGTGTGTCATAGTATGATACATCTAGGAAGGCCTATGGCTACCAAAATCCTCAAGGCCTAGTGGTGGTGGTGCCTGCTGAGAGATAGTGGTTCGTGAGAGGCTCATAGAGCTCATCTGCTCTTGCAGGCCCTATACTTGGCCTATGGCTATGCCCTCGCATACAAGAGCTTTGATGTGCTTTTGATCTATCTGACACCTATACCACTACACCTACTATACTTGATTGAACTCTGTTGAATTCTAACCATAAGAAAGCATGTGTCTCACTCTTGGAAGGAACCTAGGTTGCTTGAAGCTCCTCATATGCAGCCCTGAGCTCCTCATGTGTAGCTCTTGCTTGCTCTTCTCTTGCTTGGACCTCCTCAATCTCATCTCTTTCCATGTCAATAGTCCTCATAGCATCATCATAGGATGCCTCCACCTAGATAGAGGCTCTAATAAGTTAGCATGGTGCCCTGTGCTAGGTGGTGGTCTATGCTCAACTTGTATCGCCTAGTGTGGGGGCATCGATGGAATAATGTCTATGGTGACTCAAATGAAGAAGTCGGTCTAGTCTCGTGTACCAACTGCAACAAAGAAAACATGACATAAATCAGAATGAGATATAATCAATAATCATAAACAAATTTAATTACACATAAAAATAAATATCACCTAGATCACCAACTTGCCAATTGGAATCATGATAGGACACTATGGGTGTCATATAAAGACTTGTCTAACATTTGGGTAGGGAGTGTCATGGGATTTGCATGACTGCTCTCTCCATGCTCATGAGATGGAATGCCTCTTTTTGTTGACGAATGTGCTCAAGTGATGAGAGGATGAGATGTAGGTTTGTCCTCGAGGGCATATGTGGCCTCTACTGGCTCCTTAGACTCCTCTCTTTCTAGTTGTTGATCCTCCTCATCATTTATGTCCTCCACTATATCTTCCTCATCAATCATATCTCCATCCATTCCCCCATCCTCTCTCCCATCCCCTTGATATGGTAAAGGTCTAGGGTCGCCTACAAGATAATCATCAAGGAAGATGCGTTCAGATCATGCTCTCATCCACCAACTAACATAAGAAATTGAGATTCATGCATCATCCAAATCAGATGCTAAGGGTGCATCTCACTTCTCATCCTCTAAGTCACTAGGAATGATGTCTGTGAGTGTGAGATGGTGGGTGTCTTGTAGTCTAGCACTGCTATGTGCCAATCTCATGAATGTAGGCTGCGGGTTGGGTGTTATCTATATCTAACCAAACTACTGCATCACACAATCATAATAGAATGTATAATGATATAATTGTGGTGTCCAACTAGTACCCTATCCCAATGTATCCTTCCTAACTATTGTGTAAGACCTAGCCACTTCTATAGAGTCTTGTACAATCTCCATACTATAACATCCTCCTCTAAGTGATAACATATGACTCTACAATTCAATAGATCTCTGCACTACCAAGCCTATCTAAGTGTATAAGAGAAGGCTCGTGGATAACTGAAAGCATTCATTGTGGGAAATCTAGTCACTCTAGTGCATGTAATATGCTCAAACACCCATACTTGAAAAAGTGTACAATGAAGAATACTCTAAGCATCCCGATGTACAAAGCATCCAATATCATAATATAGATGTGTGAGCATACTCCGTCCCCAAGCATATATTGTATGGTCCTCCTCCATCTCTTGTATAATATGGACAAGGCTCCCATTAAGGTGTGTGCCTCCTCTATCAGGTGGTAGAGCTAAGGTGACAGCGACACACATAATCTAACGAACCAAGGGAGCATCCACATATATAAGCCACTTGAACTTGATGTGAGCTCTAGAGTTAGTGGGAAATATGTGGCGGATGATGAAATATAGAATATCATGTCTCATCTATTGAGGTGTGTGGTGCTCCTCGAGATGAATGGTCTAACCTAAAATAGGTAATCTGAATATGTAGTGAATGTCCTCAAGTGTAACTATTATCTCCCCTATTAGGAGATGAAATGTAGATGTATCCACATTCCACCGATCAACTAATATAATAATCATAGCATCATGATACCTCATTGGTGGCATGAGGTATATCCAGTACAATCCATTGGTATGAAGAATCCACTCTTCCTCTTGAGTAAGTCGTGTGAACTGCTCTCGGAGAAGGGAAAATAGTCATCCTTCCAAATGTTATCAGGTCTGTGGTAGGACCTACAACAAGCAAAGGAAATCATCAATAACATGGAAAAATAAGTAACTAAATAATTAAAAGTAAAGCAAGGTAAACTCAAGACATAGGTGCCATTCTAGGACAGGGTCACCAAAAGAGGACATAGTTGCATGATTTAGACATAGACGATATGATTTTTGAAAAAATGCTTAAAAACGTGTGAAATATTAAAGAAAATCATAGGAAGAAGGTATAAGAAACTCACCACTAGTGTGATGGCACCCTCCACAACCTTTGCTCGCAAGAACTCTAGTCTTGGGGGCTCATACAACCGTCAGCTCAACATCTTCACTCCTCTATATGAAGGTATCTATCTCAAAATATCCAAATAGTTAATATGAAAATAATGGTCAAAGATGATTTTGCACTAGAACATATAGTAAAATTTCTTATTAACACATTCCATTCAAATCACCATAATTTAGGCTAGTGAACTCCAATTTCAATGTCATATGTTGCATTGGATTCATAGTTTTGTTCCTAATCATATTCAATGTTTACTGATAAATGGTGTTATGGTCTCATAACCATTTTGTAATCATTTTTGTCACAAATCCTAACAATTCAATTTGTTTATATTGCTACCCTAGTTCCACCTCCATAAAGCAAGAAAAATTAGGGGCATACATCTACCCTAGAATTTGGATCTCTATAGAAGGTAACATGTTTATTTGAAAGCATAAGATAATTTTGAATAGCTAACAAATCAGTTTTGTAGGGTGTGGTTCCTAACATTGTGGTTTTGCAGATGACTACACTGTGGGATTCATTCTCTCATTCATAAATGAATCATAATGTCCATATGCATATCCTTTTTATGTAGCATGATTTACTTCTAGTACTTTAGCTTGCATATGCACATAGTGTCATGTTGCCACTAAAGTGGGGGCTAAATGTAGCATAAAAAATGTACTCCCTTGTAGGTTTTAATATAATTTCACACTTAGTTTGGACCTATTTTAGTGACCCTTGCATTCATGCATTTTCAACACCTCCTAGATAGGCTCTAATTCCCTTTATTATACATTATGAAGCCTGTTTTTATCATTTTTTTACAAATTGCAAGCATTGAATAAATGAAACCAAATGATATTTTTCTTTCAACACTCACTCTCCTAGAAATCTGGGCTAGGATCAATACACCCATGGGCATATGGGTCCCCCTTCTTAGTCAAGACCCAACTTTGAATGTCTCGTTGGCAGCATTTTAACATTCAAATTTCAAATTTCAAATATTAGCTTTTGGGATCTAATTTTTGAGAAATTAGAGAAATACCTATAAATACCTAGTCTTTTCACCATTTCAAACTGGAAAGCAATAAGAGAAAAAAGGAAAATAAAGAGATCATTCTACCACACTTGAATTTGTAGGTTTTCAAGATCATTTGTAGATTTTGATCAAGCCTTATGTCATGATTGAGGATTGATGCCAATAGAAGAGCATGATGGATTCTAGGTTTAGGAGATGCATTTGGCCACTTCCTTCAACCTAATGACTTGTTTCCTAATGTTCTCATCTTCAAGCTTCATTCCTCTTGCATCCTAAAGAATGGTATCATTGCATTTCAAATTTGCTTAGGGTGTTTGACTTCTCCCTAATTGGATCTTGTCATTTTCATGTAGGAATCTCTCTCTAATACACTTGAGTAGGGTTTCATTACATTTTACCTCATAACAACCTTAGACACACATAAGGTTAGGTCTCACACAATGTATTTTATCATACATTTAGCTATTATGGAGGTAAAAATACCCAAATAGGGGATTGAATAAGGCAAGCTCCTATATAGCCACCCCAAACCATCTCTTTTGTAGATTTATTATAGGTACAAATCCAAAGATGGAAGGTTTGCAAGGCAAGAAATAGAGAGCGGAGAAAGAGCTACAAGATCAAGTTTTGAAGTTTTGCAAAGCTTTACAAAGACCCACATGCCCCTATGTGACTATGCCCTTTTATGCATGCCAAATCCAAATTTTTATGATAGGTGCACATCATCCAACACTTCCTAGATCTACCTGCAATTTACTATTTTTGTCTATGTAATTCTAAAACATTAAATCTATCAAATTAGGTCATATAGTTCAATTAGGTTAATCATTTCAAATCATTTCTAATCCACTTTCAAGGCCCTAGGAAAGGAGATCCAAGTCTGATTGGCTCACCTTTATGGTTGATAGTCAATTTATTCATCTTGTTGATCTCCATTCTAATGTACCTTTGAAAAAGGACGATATTAATCCTAGGCTTCACATATTAAACTTAGGGTTCCCTTTTTCATCCATCACATTTGGAAAACTTGAGTGGTCCCATAAAGATGAATACTAACAAAAAGAGGACATTGAATCTTTAATCTCAAATATGTGTGTTCCTCGAGGAACATTTAATGTGGAGAAACCTTGATGGTGCACTCCTAAGATGTTTATATAAATATCAATCTACAAGATTTGTTAAGGAATGCCACCTAGAATTTTGTGGTGGGCATAACACATGTGTCAAAAAACACCACTTACAAGATTATGAGAGTGGTTTATTGGTTGCCCACATTGTATAGATATGTGGAAATATTTTTAAAATGATGTGATACTTGTAGAAAAAGTTGAAAATATAAAAAAAATTGGAGCACTCCCCCTCACTACCATTTTAGTAGAGGCTTCATTATAATAGTGGGGAATAGAATTTATAAGGAAGATAGCAAAATATTTCAACAATCCATATAACTAGATATTGGTAGCCATTAATTAATTCATTAAATATGTAGAAGTGGGGACTACAAGAAATGTTATCTCAAAATTAGTGATTGGATTTATTCTAAATAATATAATTACCAGGTTTGGTGTTCCATCTAGAATAGATTCCTACAATGCAATGCGTTTTAGATCCTAGGATTTTTTACATGTGTTCATAATATGGGGTCTCATGAGTGCATTCATCCCCTTATCATCTACAATTATGGACAAGTTGAGTCTTGATATAAATACATGATGAATATCATCACAAAATATGTAAATCCAAACACAAAAGGATGTGATAATAAATTGAAATATGTTATTAAATAGTAGATAAGGTAACTTATAAGAAGGTTACTAGTTAGAGTCCCTTTGAGCTAGTATATGGCATGGAATCCAAATTTCTAATTAGCCTTGAATTATTGATATACAAATTGTTGTAACATATTGAAGGTGAAGAATAAAGTATCATTTATCAAAGAGTGAATGAGTTGACCAAGTTCAAATAAATAAGGATGGCCCATGACATAATTTTTTTGAGGTAGTAGAAAATGAAGCACCTCTTTGGTAAGAGGGCTATTAGGGGGGATTTTTAGATTGAGGGTTTTGTCATCAATGGAATTTTATGTTAGAATTCAAGTGAAAATATAGAAAATTTGATGCCTTATGGGTTGGGCCTTATCAAATTGCTAAAGGATACAATCAAGGAATGCTCTACCTCAAAAGCCTTGATGGATATTTCATGGAACTGCTAGTTCATGGTCATCATCTCAAGCACTATTTCTCATAAGGATAAGGTTTCATGAACCGTTATTAAATAAATTATCTCTATTTGTGTTTGTGCCTTGTTTTTTATATACTTTAATGTATTTGTGCAAATTTCATGGTCCCTATTCAGTCATGATGAAGTGTGAGTTGGCTCAATCTTCTTTCTTGCCCCCTTTTTGGTCTTCTCTTGATGATCTATATTCATGTTGTGTTTATGAGAGACATGCATCCTCAACTAAATATAATGCTGACACCCCAATTATTTTGTCTCATTTTCCTTCATTTCACTTTTATGTTATGCATTTGACTCTATCTCACCCACCACTGATAACCAATCTAAGAAATCTCTAGTTGAGTCCCCTATGTTTAAGTGTTGTCTAAGGGTATTCTAGGTGTATTCATCAGTTACCTTAGTAAAATATGTTAATAAGGTGTGTTTTGGTCATTGTTGAGTAGTTCATATTTTCCATGGGTGTTTTGAAGCCTATCCATTTTTCTGTGGTTCCTTTAAATTCTCTTTCCAATATTCTCTCTACCCCTACCAAGTTTTCCTTGATTCTCTTTTGGATCTTGGGTCTTGTTGGAAAGTTTGGACTTATGCTTTTGATTCCTTTTCCTAATTTTCTTATGCTTCTCAATCCCTCATGGTCTTACCTTTCTATTTTTTATAAAATTTAGGGTTTTCTATGGACTTACAACTTTAGCTTCTAATTCCTTATTTCATCCCATTCCCTACCTTCCCTTCTTGCAAGTTTCCTTGTATTTTCCTTTTGGGCCCAAGTTCAAACCCTAGGTTTTAACAAGAACCACCTTAGGTTCCAATTCTATGTTTACATTTGGCATGCACTCCCTCTCTTGCGTCCACTTTCCCCCTTTCAAAACTTGGGCCTTGATTGGAACTCAAAAGCTTACATTTTGTTCCTCTCCACTCTCAACCTGCACAATTATAAGAGGGCTCAAAACTATAATTATGCATTAGAATTGTATGTCCCAAATCCCCTTTCCATCCTAGAACTCAAAGCCTCCAACAATAATGTTTCAAAGTTTTATTTTCCCCCTAAAACCTAAAACCCACAAGATACCAAAATTCCTAGAATTTGGCAATAAGAGCTTGCATGTTTCTTCCACCTACTCTGTCACCTTGTCATGGACACCATTAATGACCAGAAGTGATGTCAATGGATGAAATATGCTTATGCATACTTTATGGGTACAAAAAGACAGTATCAAGTCATATTTAGGGTACCAAAATGATGAAAAACATGATGTGGAGTTATGGGAAACCCTTAAAAAATATTGTGGCTATGAAATTTTTGAGATCTTATTGTGAGTACACATTTCCCACTCTATCATGACTTGTAGTGGGGTATAAATACCTTCATGTCCATTGTTCAAGAGGATGGGAAAATTATTTTGGAGAAGAACTAAGAAGAATAGACTTCCAAGCAACTAGGGATTCTAGTCTAGTAAAGGGAAAAGGCATATTTTGTATTTTGATAATCTAGGTTCATCAAAAAAATCAATGAAATCATTTTAATATTTGAAGAATGATTTTAAAGTGTGGAATCAACCTTGATTGAGTATCTCCATTGACATTGTGTTCATTTGTCTATGTATATGTGATTAGTTGGCCAACTAGATGATTGTAAAAATCTTGTAAAGATTTTGCATGGGGTCTTTTCACAATAATAAATTAAAATTTCAATTTTATCTATGGATTGCTAAGTTGTCTCATTTAACATTTTAGTAATTCTATTTTTTCTTTGAATGCATGTGAAGAGCCTAGTTTGCTTGTGTATTTAAGGGGTATGGTCTTTAGTGAAAACCTTCATTTATGTGTCACTATGAGATCTCAATCATTACATATTTTGAATGAATCCATGATAGTGCTGCCCTATTAGAGTTAGCATTAGTTTGTTATTCACTTCATTTCGCATTACCCCAACACATTAAAACAAATCAATCATAATTACTTTCTTTTAGTTGTGTTGTATTTTTCCATGCTTCCATGTATGAGTGCATAACAATAATAGGGGTTGTTCACTAGTATTTTACACACTCTACATTCTAAGACTTTTCTACTATAAAAAGATGCATAGCATTGCATTCCTAAACTAGAACATAAGTACATTGTGACAATAATAATAGGGGTACACCATGCAATGGGTATGGTAAATAAAGCAAGGTAATTATTTGAAGACCTAGTAATATCATATAATTCAACACCTTAAGGATTCTCCCCTTGGTCTTGTAGAATAAAAAGTGAAATTGATCTTACCCACCTCAATAATTGGTCTTCAGTTTCCCAACCTAGACATAAGCTTTTTGATACTCTTCCTAGATTTGACATCCTTGACACTTGGGAGACCATCTTGCCTTAGGGATTTTGATGCAAATCGACTCTCACACCCTCATATGCCTCACACATTCTCAGATCAAACTAAGTAACGTGTTGCTTCTCCTTAACACCTAGATAGACTTCTACAATGCACGAACAAAACCCTTGATAAGAACTATATAGGTTAACAGAGAACAATAATGATAGGAGTTTAGGAATTTAAACACATTCTTAATAAGTGATAGAAATATGCAATCCACATACAACTTTAACTTCAAAGCGACAATAACTACTATAATTCGATAGAGCAAATAATAGACAAGCTTCAACATGCACAATCAAATGACAACAATAACATTCAAGTATTGGTTTATTCCTTCAATATTGATGAATACATACATAATATTTGGTTACTCCAGTACAGGCTTGGAATTTGTTTTGGCCCAAACTACCTTCTGGCACTCTTATTACATTCATGCTCTCCCTGTTCTATCCTCCATTAGAAAAGTTCCTTTCTCTGTCCGTCTTCTCATCACACACGTTAAACCTTCTTCATAACTCCTTCCAGGAACCATTGTCTAGCTTCCTCTCTACGTGCTTCCCTTCTCTTCTTGTCAACTCACCTTCCTCATTCTATTAATCCTCCTACCCGATTTCCTTCCTTTTCCAAACAATCTGAAATCGATTAAGCTCTCCTATGCAGTCAATCCTTAGACCTTCTCCACTCAGTCTCCTACCACGGCTTCTCTCTCTCCATACACTACAACACTCATCCTCAAAATCTTCTCTGCAACCCATCATCCTTCTTATCCGGCCTCTTTTCTTCTGTTCGGCCTTTCTTTGTTCTCTTTCTATCGGCCACCTCCAGATTGGCCTTCACTACTCTTCTTTACCGAATCCCCACATTTACCATGTAATGCCTCTTAACGATATTTACCTGTCTGTTCTTGGCCATCGAACCAATTCTTTCCCTTGACCATTTCGTAACTGATTCTTTAAACTGCACGTTAATCTTTAATTACTCATTTCCTCCTACTGTAGGTAAGCATAATGACTTATTTAACTACGTGCACTTGAGGCAACAGGAACTGCATTTACCCAAACAAGACTGAAATAAAACCAAACAAGAAAATTAAAGAGAATAGCTCGATGCCCCTGCATTAGATTTGAAGCTCACAACTTAGATCACCAAATATCTCTACGATTTATATACAGAGAGAGATAAGATCACTAATAATTTAACATCTTTGTAAATTTGGAGCTTTACAGATGTTTCCCCATATTTTCTTATACCAAGTGTGATGATGTTTAAGCGAGTATTATATTAAATTGAAGTTATAAATTTGTACATACATTAAAGGGTATCCTCTCTCTTCTAAAGTTTATAGACAAAAGAAATTTGATAAAACTTTGTTTACACAATTTAATGCAAATTATAGAATTATTATAACCTAAAAGTTATTATATAAAAATTTATATGAAAAAATTATTATGATTAAAAACAACCAACATAAAAAAATTTAACCATTCATTAATATAATATCTTTCTTTATCCTCACTTTATTAAAAAAATAGAAATTTTCCAATTGCTATCAATTATTAAATATTAAAAATATATAAGACTTATCCAAGAGAAAAGCATCAAGGATATGATTAACAACATCATCAAGAGAAATCAAACTTGCGTATGCGTAAGCCTGCCATTTGAATCTGCCAGCGATCTTTCGTTTTGTGGGTGGCATAATCCATTTAACACGCTACTGCAGCCATCGCACAGTTTGTCTCCTATATTAGTTACTATGTTTCTTTTTATCCTCACAAAACTCATATTTTAGCGCATTTGATACGTAAGAGACGAAATAACCCACCAATCTTGACATCATTTATAGAGCTTCAAGCTTCTCCCTATTTGCCATATTTTCCTGTTGAGTTTCTACAGATGAGCTTGCCGGATCTTTCAAGTCCTCAAGGGTTTCCGGCATGGCCATCTCCGGCTGTAATTTTTTCCCACAAATTTCATTTTTTTTCATGGAAATTGACTGGTTTTTTTCTACTTCAGCAAAACCACTTTCAATCAAATTGAGAGATATCTCTATCTCAGAAGACTTATTTTCAATGGTAGAGCAGGGCAGGGAAGTTGCTGATAAGCTGTGTGATCTTCCACCGCCTGTGTCTGCAAATTCATATGGCTGGGTTTGTTAGCTAATACAAACTGATTGCCACTGAAACTTTTTTTTGAACAAAGTCCATATTTTACAAGAACGTCAAACGTATTAACTATTCTAACATGGACAAGCTTAAACGGCACTCTCTAGTTTATTTATTTTAAACGTCATCCACAAGGACGTCGATAAAAGTTATTCTATAATATTCTTAAGAAGTAAAGCAATTCCCTAGCAAAAGAAAAAGAACAAAAACAGCATACCTTCTGCAGGTGTATTGCTTCCTCTCGAAAAAGCTTACGTCAAAGAATCTTTAAGAGATTTAAGCATAAACAGTACATTCAACATTCTTTGCTTCATACAATAAAGAACAAAGTGATGCCAGCAAATATGCCATGCATAGTTATATATCTTACTAACTGGAAAACATTAAATTATTCGAGACAACTTTTGCTCATCTATTAAAAAATGTTAAATAATTGGATTACACATGTCCAATAAGTTGTTGCTGACTTAGGAAGCTGAGCTCGACACAAGGCTTCCAGCCCTCTAAAATCATTCAACAATTAGTTCATAATGCATATGAATTCTTACCTCTGTGTCTGAACTATGCTGCAAAATATAACTGTCAAAAGAAGAGAGGTTGTTCGTCCATGTCAAACAGACCTTCAAGATTTCCATCTTTTAAATCTTGGTTACACACTGAAAATACACCACATTCTTGATCTTGTGCTGTATTGGGCTTCTTCTCATAACTTTCTAAGATTCTCTCAGATTTGAAATCGTCATGTTGGTGTGCATAATTATTCTTCTGAGATGCCTTTGCATCTCGGTAAATCTGTTGTACCATGTATTCTTCTTCTGCAGCAGATGAATTGCATTCTTCGAAGTATGTAGCAAGCATCCTCGACTCGGAAAGAGTTAGCCCTTCAACATTTAATGGTAATGCTACAGAATCTTCATATTCAAGTACAGTTTTTTTCTCAACCTGCCAAACCGAGCACACAAAGAAATTCAACACCATCAATAAAAATGAAATCTGACATACCCGTGAAGGAAAATGGGACTCAATTATATTGAAGAAATTGAAGATATTATACATTGGGATGGCAGTTTGTAGACTCATTCGGTGATGGGTAAATGTTGAAGCTATCAATTTCATCACCCACAAAGTGTAACCATCTATTTGCAACTGCATTGTCGCTCATCAAATCAGAAGACGATTCGGATGGAATCAGTGAGTTTGTTTGGTCGATTTCCTCAGTTTTTACTGATGACAACTCTTGTGGCACTGAATACAAATTGTTAATCTCGTCAACTGGTTTTTCAAGGTGATTGCCAAATCTGAGCCCTGGTCCACTTTTCTTGAAGACTCGACAGAGAGAATAAGCATCCTTCATTCCACGTGATATTAAATGAGATTATTTAATTTAATAAAATATTAAACAAATTACAAAGCATGTTATTTTATGCTACTCTTCTCCTTAAGCAAGACTCCTATTAATAGTGAAATTTTATACAATGTGATTTTTAATTTGCAATAAAAGGAAAGCTAAATTATTGTATTTTTAATTAACAAAAAAAGTTGTACAACTTCTATATAGCATTAGAAATCATATTATAGGTGGGGATTAAAAGAATGAAATATTAATTTTAGTATTAATTTGACTTACAATTAAGTATTGAAAGCATAAAGGAGGGAAGAAATTTTAACCTGCAAATAAGTTGAATCTCCAAATTCCTTCTCATCAAGACGATATTCATGCATGATCCAATTTGTTCGAGAACCGTGAGGAGCACGACCTGTATAAAATACAAGAGTCTTCTTCATTCCAATGTAATGCATATGAGAGCTAACCTTACGGTCCTTTCCTGTAGCCTTCCAATAACCTGCTTCTGTTGCTCGATTTGTTCGTAAACCATTAGGATACTTTTTGTCCCTCAAATTAAAAAAGTACCATTCCATATCACTACTTGGGAGGAAAGATTTCTCTACAAAATTCAAAAAAGAAATCATTTAACAAAAAAATATTGAACTCTTAGAACTGAAAATTTTGTACTTTATCTATATAATGATTAGAAACTTACCCAAAATTAAGTAATATATACTCCAAATTACAAAGGTTCTATTAAAATTTAATTAATAGCTCACATTATGTCATAATTAAACTATAATATTCAAAATTGTGAAGAAATTGTATAAAAAGATAAACTAGTTTTATATATCACTAATATAGCTACTTTTAAAAAATTATGTAAAAATTATCAACAAATTCATTCTCATATGCTTATTTTTAATTTAATTGGAATAAGCATCTAGAAAATGATATCTCTCACCACATTTTATATAAATTTTCTACTGATACACATACTATTGCAAAGTCCTTTGACAAGTGGGTCAATTGGGAAAATGAGGCTATTGAGCTTAGGGTTGTGGTTGGTACTATGGAAGAGAGCCAAAAGCCACAAGAGGAGGTGGCTACCATGCATAGCAATTACGATAAAACCCTTAAGTGTTTGTAGGAAATTGTTGACTATAGCAAGGAAATGGTAAAGAATACTATGATCACCATTTAGGTGTTCTAGTAGGAACTCTGCAATAGCCATGGAAAATGGGTTAGTGATGACTATTAGGAAACTATGCACTTGAAGAAGAAGTGTAAGAAAGGTGGTAGTTTTCCCAATACTCAAGAGGACCAGCCTACGCAAAAGAAGACCTTGTCCTTTGAAGAAAAACTGCATTTTTTGGCAATTGAATGGCAGACCATTAATGGCCTCAAGCTGTTAGGCGACTAGTAGTTGGTTTGGTCTCTGGCTAGTTCTCACTTGTCTTCTATTTTTTTTGTTTTTTTGGTCCCTATATACCTGCTTTTATTTTGCTTTCCAGATGCCTCATGTCTTGTGAGCTCCCCTATTTGGCCTCTACGACCATTTTTTAAAAGGGTATGAGTCCTTTTCGACTTTAATCTAATCAAAATTTACTATTTCTCTTACTAAATAATTATTTTATTTTAAATTTATTTAAAATTTTAAACTATTTTATATTATTAAATTATTTATTTTTAATATGAATTACTTTATTTTACTTTAAAACAATTTTTTATATATATTTCATAGTTAAAAGTAAAATAATATGAGTGGTAGGTGAAAAGAAGGAAATATTATGTTAGAATATATACTAGCACATTTTATAATAAGAAGTAATAATTTTTTTATTTAAAAAATTATTAAATCTTAATAATGTTTTATCAATAATTTTTTTTCAAAAATGTTAATTTTCTTGATAAAGATTTTACTCTATAAAAAATATACTCCATATTATCTTTATGCGTTAAATAGTAAATAACAACTCTTTTAATTTAATACATTTTTATATTATAATTTATTTATTTATTTTCGATTCTACATAATTCAAATAAAAAATATTCATATTTTTCACTCAATATTTTAAAATAGATATTTTTATAGTCATATTCTTATATTTCATATAATAATATTTTTTCTTATAATATGTTATGATCAATACTTTGTCTTCAATTATATACTATTTACAAGTTGAATATCATTTTTTTTTCCATTAATATGAAATTATGATCCAAATTTATAGGAAAATTATTTTTTAAAAAGAATTCTATTAAAATTAAGTATACAAGTGAATTGTATACTCATAGTAAATTTAATGGACAAATCATTTTGAAAAGTTAACATATTTTAATATTATAAATCTAAATTTAAATTTAAGATTAAAAATTAGTATAAAAGATTGAAGCATGTTTTAATTATATAAGAGATGATAGATTGTTTATATTTTTAAATGGCTACAATACTTAAAATTCAGTTTGTGTCTAATCTATTTAAAAGTATCATCCTAGTTCATTTTTATTATCACATGATCATGCAGACTTCAAAACATTATGAAGAGTATCTAATTGAAATAGGAGAACATATTCACGTTCTCTATCACTAACATTTATGGATTTCAATTGTTATTTCTACATCATCAAATATCATTGTAGATCCTAACTTCTAAGATGGAAATTAAGATCACTCTTCCTCATTATTATAGCAAGTCCCAAAAGTGGCTATTAGAACTATGTTAGGTTTTCGTATGTAAATATACATTAGAAAAATATATTAAAGGACAAATTCTAGAGAACATGTTGTAGCTCAATTGGTGAGGATAATAGTATGTTCCTTGATTTTATCATCTACCAAGTTTCAAATCCCTATATTAAGGGATGAGACTAAAATCATGTCCCATGTGATTTTGGCATAATGAATAGTTTACATTCCTTGAATCCCAACTAAAGAAGTATCAATTTGTACTCATAATATTGATGCCAATCAGTTGGAAAGATAATCTAAGTTTGATACAACCCTCTAAAAAACAAATCATGAAAGATAAATAGATCTATTTAAAAAAAAAATATTGCACAAGTCATAATCCTCCATAAATTTCTAAAGAATGTCCACATCAAATTTTATCATTCTCTATTAACTAATGAAATTATATAAATCCCATGTACTTGGAATGTTCTTTAGCCCTCGAAAGTTTATCATGGAGGACAAGAATATGTAATTGGTTCTTTGGGGGTTCTCTATTAACTAATGACATTAAATAAATCTCATGTACTCGAATGTTCTTTAGCCCTTGAAAAGTTAATCATGGAGGACAAGAATATGTAACTGGTTCTTTGGGAGTTCTCTATTAACTAATGACATTAAATAAATCTCATGTACTTGCAATATTCTTTAGCCCTCGAATAGTTAATCATGGAGAACAAGAATATGTAACTGGTTCTTTAGGAGTTCTCTATTAACTAATGACATTAAATAAATCTCATGTACTTAGGATGTTCTTGAGCCCTTGAAAAGTTAATCATGGAGGACAAGAATATGTAACTAGTTATTTGAGAGTTCTCTATTAACTAATGACATTAAATAAATCTCATGTACTCAAAATGTTCTTTAGCCGTCGAAAAGTTAATCATGGAGGACAAGAATATGTAACTAGTTGTTTGGGTGAGTTTCTTTGGGGATTGCTTTTTCTTGTGTGGATGGTGATCTCCTTGTAGGACTCGGGTCTTTGCTTTGTAATGTTTCTTTGATTTCAATAAATTTTTACCCTTTTCTTTTTCAAAAATATATATTTTTTAATATAAATCTACATTACTATGTTATTATCTCAATCAACTTACCATGCTTAATTTTTTATTTATTTATACTAAAATTAAAATCAATTAATTTTATATATTGCATATAATTAACTTCTAAAAATTTCCGCATACAAAACGTAAATACGAAAGGTTGAAATGTTGTAAGGCCAGCCAAATAAAAGTTATAAAATATTTAAGTGATGGAATATTTATTCGTAAAACATGTCAAATTTTCTATGTTTTTTCTAAAAAAAACAACTATTCCACCCTTTAATAGTTTAAAGGTTATTAATTCAATTTTTTATTTCAAAATAGTAAATATTCCTCTGGTTCTTTCCAAAGAATCAAATAGTAAATTTCATCTGGTAACAGCAAGCCCTAGAAGGTAACCATTTCGCAATAGTAATGAGGCGGACGGTATCAAATTGAATGCCAGAGGAATTTCAAAATAATATAAAAAATTATCAATCTTACCAGGTAAATCCCAGGGCTCGCATTTGTAAAGATCAACCTCGGGAATGACCTCAAGTTCGATCTTCTGGCCATGAACTTTTCTTTTCAAATAATAATCAACCAACTCCTCATCCGTGGGATGAAATCTGAACCCTGGCGGCAAACTTGTCGGTGCCATGCCTCAACACCAATCTACTTCGTTATCCTACAAACACTCAAACCATTAACCACACCGGCTAATGAATTCTTCGGCTAATCTACCCAAATCTCGTCCCTCTATTCCCAAAAACCTTTGATCGATTCTCTTATTCCACCACGTCGATTCAGAAATTCGAAAGCCTGCAAATTGTTATCCTATGCCTCCAAACAAAACATAACAAGCAAACAGCTTTAAACGCGCTCATAAGATCTGGCAAATTCGTTACAATGTTCTTCAACCGAATAATTAGCTTACCAATAGACTTGAAAGACCCAGGCTTGTGAATTCCTTGCATGCGCAATTTGGAGATTGCCGGAGAATTCGTTGAGCAAGTAAATTTATGAGCAGGCTACGAAACATTTTATTCTTGTGAGACGTCTTGAAAAAGTTGAGGAATGGTCGAGAAGGCAATTAAAGCACGCACACGACACTTTACGCTTCGAGTTCTTTCCTACTTTGCATTAAATGTTCGGTGGAATAATTGTACGTGGCATCGGATAGATCTGAAGTTTCGTCGAAAGCGTCAAGCTAGTCGGTGAAAGTGCCTATAGAATATTTGCAGGAAACTTCTCTAACGCACTTGTGCATGTATCTAACATAAGGAGTTCTGTGCTGTATATTTTACCTTATTCAGTGATATTCACTTGTGTATTTAGTAGTTCAAAAAAAAAAAAATTGGAGGAGTTGTGCAATTTTATTGGTACAAATAGTGTTCAAATATTGAGACATTTGTGCATATGTATTGGATAAGCTATATAAATTTTGTGATGGTCAAAACTGTTGGTGTAATTAAATGTCTTGTACCTTGTCTTAGGTCATAATTACACCTTGTTAAGTTTACTTAAGGACCACATAGGAGGTTGTTGGAGAATCTCCACTTTTGGTGGACTTGAAATGTCATTACCTCATCATTTCCACCTTTTGTGGACACATCATGTGATTATCTCTCCCCCTTAAGTGGAGTGATAGCTCTTCATAGTTGTCTCATGTCATAAGATTACGACACTTGTCATAATCTTATGCCCTTCTATGTTCTCACCTTGGTTATTTAACCAAGAGGTCTCTCATTTGTAATTTATCATAATCATATCATATCAATGACATTGAATACAGTTTATTTTTGTCATGTTTTCTCTCTCTTTTCTTGTGCTTTCCATTTGGTCCATAGATCTTGGCAGCCATAGCCAATTCTAACATGGTATCAAAGCAGTTTAGGTGCCATTGGAGAGTCTATTTTTGAAGAGAGATCCCAGATCTGAGGAGGTTCCCTTTGTGGCTCTTTGTTGCAGGTTCATATCCGAGCTTGCTGGTGCAAATCTAAGCTCACCATTGTGTCTGAAAGGTTCAAGATAGTTGATTTTGCCTTTTGTTTTATCCAAATCGGACATACGAGGCCAAATCTATGAGGGTTTGAAGCTGAAGTGTGGTTGCCTGATCCAAAAGGTAGCTATAATTTTGGAGCATTTTGGGTCAAATCCGACCCTGCCATCGCGTCTAGAAGGGCCAAAACCCCTAAGATCGACTGTCAATTCATCCAAATCGGAGCAAGTCATCTGGTGAGGCAAAAAAAATTTGCCCAAAGAGCTGTACGGCCCCCAAGCGTCATTATTACAGTGATGGTATGATTTTTCAAAAATCATATTTTAATTCGCCGAAATTTTTTTTTGAAATTTTTTTAGAAAAATTCATTTTTGGGCGATTTAAATTCATTGTAAAAGTTTTTTATTTAAAAATTCAAAAATAAAAAATAAATATAAGAGTACCAGGGTACTCTGTGTACCCTTGACACTCACGGTAGAGAGTGTACCGTTCTGCAAAAGTACCGTCCGCAGTGCCCACCACGTGGCATGGGCAGGCCCTGCCTCCATTCACCCCCGCGGGCTCACCCAATACCTGCCATTGCTGGTTGGGAAAATCAAACAGCGGGCAGCTTCAATATTTTCGGCAGTTGCTTCAATTCTTCTAGCAAACAATTTTTTGCACAGCCCAAGATTCTCGGAGAATATTCTTCATACCAACAACGACGTATGACGGGCATTTACACGTCAATCTTAAGCGTTGGAAATTGGCAAAATATTTTGTTGTACAGGAAGGAGAATATTCTCTTTTGACAGGCCCAGTAGACATCAAATTTAATCATTTCAATTGATGACGTCATCCTGCGTCAGTACTGACGTCAGCAACTAGTTTGAATTTTTTTTACCCCTCACGGTTTGCAATCTGATTTTTGAAGGCAAACTTCAAAGCTTGATATCTTGCTCATTTTGACTCCTTTTTTCAAGCAATTTTTTTTTATTTGGGCTAGAATTTTGTGCTCTATGTACTAGTGCAATTATTTTTTGGTTTTGGTGCCTGGTGTTTCCAGAATTTACAGATTCTCATAGGAGTTGTTGCTTCATCCTCATTTTGGGAACTTCGGGAGCTCATATCTTGCTCCTACGGTAACATTTTTGGGTACATTTGTTTTTTAAGTGCATGATTTTTCTTGTACTTCTCAATGTTAGGATCAGATTGATTTTATTTTTTACCAAAAATTATACTTGATATTGTGGCCTATTTTGGGCATTTGCATGTACCAAGATCAAAGATCACTTTGTTATTTTTTGCAAGTGGCAATTGTAAACGCACTAAATATAAAGTGCCAAAACAGATATTGCTTGGGGGGTTTCTTGATTGAGTGATTTGGGGGGGTAATCTTGCAATGATTGCTTGCATTCTTTTGCTTGGTTTGTGTTCTTGAAATGGGGAGATCTCAAAGTGAACCCCTAAATCCACATAATTATGCTACATGGAGAAAATCAGTAATGAACTATCTCATGATGAAAGGTCTAATAGGTCATCTAAAGGACACAATTCAAAAACCTACTAATGCTAAAGAATTGGCAATATGGGAGATTGATCATGAGAAAACACTTGGATGCATATGTTCATTAGTCTCATTTGATTTACAATTTCATATTGAATCATGTAATACACCTAAAGAGGCATGGGAGACTTTTGAGAAATTGTATGGTAAAATAGATAAGATTAGAGGCTATCAGATTGATAATGATTTGATGAATCTTGATCCTAAAAGTTTTGACCACATCCAAGACTACATCTCCAAAATCAAGCAACTAAGAACACGATTGAAAGAATGCACTATTGAAAAAGAGGATTTACAATTGATTCTGAATGTGTTATCCAAGCTTGGTCCTGAGTATTCAGTGTTTGTTTCTGGCTTTCATACCCATCAACTTTCTATGGGAGCATCATATGTTGATCCTAAGTTTGATGACTTTTCAAATCTCCTAATCCAAGAGGAAGCTAAGTTAATGAACATGGGTCTAATCAATTCTTCCAAGCCACAAGCATTGGTGGCAAATGAGTCTAAGGTACAGAAAGAATCAGACAATCTTGATAAGAAGCAAAAGAAGAAAAAGAACAAGCCACATAAAGAATCACAATCTTCATCATCAAAAGGAGAATCATCTAAGAAGGAGAGACCTTTTTGTGCATATTGCAAGAAGGATGGGCATGAAGAACACTATTGTTATAAGAAGGATATTGATGAGTTGAAGAATCTTCTCAAAAAGAATCACATTGATTTTCCTTCTAGAATGTCTGAATCTTCTCCTTCTACTTCAAAACAGTCTAAAAAGGACAAAGGTCAAACATATATATCAGGATATAAAGGACAAGCTCTTTGTGCTCATTCAGGTCCAGGATCAGGAAGATGGCTTCTAGATTCAGGAGCATCACATCATATGGCATCTTCACAGACTATCTTCTCTTCATTTCAGCCTTGTTCAATGTCTCCTATCTTGATGGGAAACAATACATACATGAGTGTAACAGGGAAGGGATCTATTAGCATTGGGGAAAACACTTTTCAGGATGTCTTGTGTGTTCCTCATTTGACGAACAATTTTCTTTCCATTTATCAGATTACACATGGTGGAGATGGGAGAACTTTGGAGTTCACTCCTGATTCTGTTATCATTCATGACTTAGAGACTAGAGATGTCATTACTACTGGGGTGGTTGATCATTCATCCCGGTTGTATTCCTTTGCACAGTTTGCTTCTAATGATGACTTTGTTCCTTTGACTGTTGATCATATGAACCATGATTCAGAGGAGACATTTGGCTTTTTGAACTTGGGCATACTCACATCAGATCCAATTCTTGAGCCTTGCATTCCATCTCCTCCACCTACTATTGCAGTTGATGCTACTTGCGATTCAACAGTTTTGACTCCTAGTGATTCAGTGCAGCAGGATATACATAGTCTTCCAAATATGGCTACCTTGGATGGCTTCCTAATAGGTATTTCAGACTTGTTTGTGGAGTCTCATCTTGCTGATTTGGAGGACACCATCAATAGTATTCATCTTCTCTTTGATGAAGATGCACCTTCTTCAGTTGTTGTAAGGGAACACTTTGACCCTCTTGTTCATTCTCTACATGATCATTCTTCATAGATTGGCGTGAGTGTGGATACTTTTGGACAGCATTTGGAGGAGGCTTCTTTGTCTTTAGAGGGAATATCTTTTTCTTTGGATAGTGCTCTACAATGTGGCCTAGAACGCCTGATTGGAGTGTGTCATCTTTCTACATCGACATGGAGACACTTGAGCATACTTCAGAGACATCATCATCCATCATCCATATTTTTGGCATCCTGCATACATCCTTGGTTTTGTTTCTTCCTAAGGGGAGGAACGTTGTTTAGCGAGATTGGATCATCTTCAGCATTCAATGTCGAGCTGCTACCATCATTGCAGGGGACTCACCATTGAGGGGGGCCTACCTTGTCTCTCTTCTACTTCTCTCTTATGGGGGGTTCTTTTTCTTCACATGGAGTTTTTACCTTCTCATTCTTCATTTCTATTTTGTATTTCATCTCTCTTTTGAGGGGGAGTTTTTCCCATGAGGTTTTCTCCCTTTCCTCACTTGTGAGAGATTGCATTGTTTGTACATGGGTACTTAACATGGCCTAGTAGCCGAGACCCATCTTGCATTGTTTGCATTTGTGTACATTCTCCCTAAGTTGCACTTAAGGGGGGTGTTGGTGTAATTAAATGTCTTCTACCTTGTCCTAGGTCATAATTACACCTTGTTAAGTTTACTTAAGGACCACATAGGAGGTTGTTGGAGAATCTCCACTTTTGGTGCACTTGACATGTCATTACCTCATCATTTCCACCTTTTGTGGACACATCATGTGATTATCTCTCCACCTTAAGTGGAGTGATAGCTCTTCATAGTTCTCTCATGTCATAAGATTACGACACTTGTCATAATCTTATGCCCTTCTATGTTCTCACCTTGGCTATTTAACCAAGGGGTCTCTCATTTGTAATGAATCATAATCATATCATATCAATGACATTGAATATAGTTTATTCTTGTCATATTTTCTCTCTTTTCTTGTGCTTTCCATTTGGTCCATAGATCTTGGTAGCCATAGCCAATTCTAACAAAAATAATCAATTATTGAGGCAATAGAAAATGTATCAGATGTCACCTTGAAATGACCATTTTTTGACATTTGTGTGCATAACGAATCTTTCTATGTTCGTTGTAACTACCCAGAAGCCAAAACAATAGTAACCAAAAAATGTCATTGACATTTGGCATACCATTTAGGAGTTTAGGGTGCATGAAGTTAAGGTAGGGGACTACTAGGACCTCTCCACTATGTCAATTAAAGAAAATTATTATCTATGGGAAAACTTAAACAACACACTCTGATCTTTGACTTGTTTGGGTGTCTCATCAAAAATCACATTAGTTTCTTTAGTAGATCCCACCTATTAGTGTGATTTTAGATGAGTCACCTAAGCAAGTCAAAGCTTATAACATCTTGTTTAAACTAAAATATTGTCCACACATATCAATAGCCTCTGTGCTTTATGCATTCTTAAGGAAAATTATTAAACAAACAGTGATGCTAAAGTATCTAGGTCTATGATATCACTTAAAAATAATAATAAGTTATGTTCAAATAAAATATTTAGTTTTCTTTCGTTACCTTTCTTTAACATTTTTTAAATTTATAAGAATATGTATTCTTAAAACACTATTATATATTTCTATAAGTCATCTACAAGTTGTTGTAGGTGTAATATAATGTGTTGTATTATTGTACAAGTTTCTCTAGGTGTCATATTGATCAAAGAGGCTTTGCGTAACTAGATCATATCACAAATTGTGAGTGTTGCTTGGTAGCCTTCTTGATTTCATCCTAGTCATTATCTATGTTCCAAACTACAAGTCATAGCTCCACAACAACAATACCACATGGCTTAACTTGTTCATAATGGTTGTGAGTGATTGTGATAGTTGAATGGGAATGTGAACTAGCTTGATTCCAACTAAGAATTCATCATGATCCATTTTGTTTAATAAACTACATAGTCATATTTTCAAGATAATGGCTTGATGAGAAGATAGCCATCACATATCTATTCTCAAAGATATTGTATAGAACAAACATTATTCAAATTTGATGTTGAATTGCTAATATAGTTTTCAATTATCTTTTCAATTTTCCTATCTAGTTATACTTTACATTCTCTATCATAAATACTTCCACACATGTAAACTAATTGAATCTCTTTGATTAGGTTCTCTACTGAATTCTAGTCTATGCCTTAAATCAATGGTATCATAGAAAATTCACTTTGTATCATTTATAAGTGGGCATCATAGTGGCATTTGAAAAAATATTTTATGTATTCCCACTCACATGAAGTTTGAATATAAGTTATTGACGAGGGAGCAAACCCGAGACACAGAAATACACTCACAAAACAGAGAATAATATTTTATTCATAAATATTGAACTTCTTACATGCAGAGGATCTCAAATCCCCAAGCTCTGTATTACATGCAAATTACTAACTTACAGAAAATTACCCAGATCCCTTTCACAAACTTCTTTCCCCAAAAGTTACCCAAAAAATCAGAAACAATCCCCTAAATAGACCCATTTCAGTTTGGAGACAAAAAACAACCCCTTCAGGAGATAAGATTTTAGCGGTTTGAGCCAAGAATTGCAATTTGAAATTCAAGTTTAAATTCACGGTTGAAAATTAGCATATTTCTAAAATATGCACCAACTTCCGGCAGCCATAACTTTTAATCTGACCGTTGAATCTTCAATGATAATACCTTTTCGGAAAGCTCTCGAAAAGACGATTCT